>JAOPJI010000142.1:8749322-8760573 GCA_027122695.1 Merluccius productus
CCCAGCCAGAGTCCAATCAGTCTGACTCAGGCCAGGTGAGGCTGTAAACCAGCCATCAACAGCACACACTCCACATATACCCTCCACAGTTATGTTTTTATTTCAAGTTGGAGCGGGGTGGGTTTTAAGTGTTATAAAAAAAACAATTAAATACTACTGTTAATATACTACCTGATCAATGTCATTGCATTGCATTTTATCATATTGTATTGTATTTTTATCATATGATATTGCATCCCTGCCCAGGGACCACAGATGAAAACTAGCATGACGCTAATTCTGGTGCAATTGTGCATGGTCCCTGACAAATAAACTATAAACTAAACTAATTTAGCTGTGTGTGTGTGTGTGTGTGTGTGTGTGTGTGTGTGTGTGTTACCTTGCTGAGTCGGGGTAGGTTGACATGGACTCCGGCGCGGAGGCCGGTGCCCAGGTTGGAGGGGCAGGTGAGGATGTAACCCAGCCTCTCGCTCCACATGAACTCCCAGCCCTTCTCCTGGATCATCCTCTCCACCTGGAACCGGAGCGAAGGAAGAGAGAACGAAGATAAAGGAATGTCAATTATTTATTCGTTCTTTTTTGCAACCTATATAGTCTGTGTAGAATACAGTAGTGGTATGTTTATTGATTTATTAGGAGGAATCAATATTAAATAAAAGTAAGCATTGTGCTTGAGCCAGCTACAATTTCCTTAATGGAAGAGTTGGACCACAAGTTAGCTCGGACCGTGTGTGTGTGTGTGCGTGTGTGTTTGTGTGGCATTACAGCATTCGTTACTTGGATGCATGGAAAACACACACACACACACACACACACACACACACACACACACACAGACTCGCCTCTTTTAGGCCCCTGCAGAACCTTTCAAACACCCTCTTCATGTTCCCTCCCTTCTCCATGGAGATGACCCTGGTGTGATCCTCCTCGTTGATCCACACCAGGAACGTCTTCTCGTTGTTGTGCCTACAGAGGAGCACAGCATTCAACTCACTCAGCACTTCCTAGCGTTATTTTATCACAAATCTCATTGCTCGCGATCAAAATCTCTTTTGCAAGAGAGCCCTGAAACATCTACATGTACATTAAATATCACCAACGAGACAATTACCAAGACACAATCAACCTTCATGAATAGTTCAGTTATCAAGCAACATTTTAAAGTACCAAAGAAATTAGTAATTACCCTTAATATGCACATTGCCCTCGCTGTCTGCACAGCAATATTGATGAAGATTATTGACGACGGATTTGTCATCAATAATGCAATGTTTATCTAGACAGTCCCGCTCAGACAGTCTGAGCCAATCAGTGACTTTATTTGGCTCATAAACTCTTCAAATGACAAGTAGTCATTTTTAAGGTGCTGAAGGGAGGTTACGGGATTTCTGGACTACAGGAAACACTTGAGATTAGCATGCTAAAGCAGGGGTCAGGGAAAACCTTTAGTCAATGAGCTTGTTTGTTAGCGATATAATCATCTCAAAACTTCTCAAACTTATTAGGTTTATGGAGTGATGGAGGAGTCCGAAATGGTAGGAAGGTGCAGGATGAGGTTAATAGACAAGGAGAGAGCAAAGAAATGTGTTTGTGTAAAAAGGAAGAAAGCAAGCAGGGAAGCTGGATGAGAACAACGTGAAAGACTGGAGATAATAGACACAGAGGGGAGGGAGAGAAAGTGATCCAGAGGGCATGCGAGAAGATTCAATGCATCTGTAAGGTGATATAAACAGAGAGAGAGAGAGAGAGAGAGAGAGAGAGAGAGTTTAATTATTCACAAGGAGAGCCTGACATTCAGTAAATAGAGGAGGGTGGTGGTTGATCCTGGCTGGCCCACAGGTAGCGTCGGGCTATTTGTGGCCGGGTGCCGAATGCAGACGAGGCACTGGCAGCCTCCGCCTCCTGCAGCAGCCCTCGCCGCTCCAATCATCTGGCTTATGGATCGCTGGAACTATTTAGAAAGTTGAAAGTGCTCTTACCAGATCCCACGGGCATCTGGCCAGTCGCGCGCCATGCCTGCACATGTCAGCAGGGGGGACACAGGCTTGTCGAACAGGAAGTGGTCCTGATGTAAACACAGACGAACACACATGGACATTTAACCACATGAGTCAAACAGGCCTTGCTTTTGCATTTTGTATTGGATATGGTATTGTATGTTGAATGCCAAATGGTCAGTGGTGGAAAGTAACAAAGTACTCAAGAGCTGTACTTGAGTACAAATTTTAGGTACTTTGTATTTCTATTTTATGTTACTTTATACGTCTACTCCAATACATTTATCCAACAGCTGTAGTCAGTATACTTTATACTTTATTTACAGTAAACTTTGCAGATTCAGATTAACAATACAAAATAAATACATTATTGTGGAGTGTGTGTGGTTGATAGCTGGTTGTAAGGATGTAAGGTAATATTTATATATATATATATATATATATATCATCAATAAATATAATCCGATAATATAATATTATTCTGAAATGGGCCATTCTGCACAACGAGTTCTTTTGGTACTTTACGTATATTTTGATGATACAAATACCTTTGTACTTTTACTCTAGTAACATTTTCCAATGCAGGTCTTTAACTTGTAGTGTTCCTACAGCGTGGTCTTACTATCTGAATACTTGTTCACCATACGAGGACTCGGACTACAGCGGTTCCGGTGAACTCACGTCGATGAGCTGCTGCTGCTCCTGGTCCGTCATCTGTGTGAGGCTGTAGTACTTCCCGGCCAGGTCTGCGCTGAGGCCGGCCAGGGCGTCCACCACCACCCTCTCCACCTCTCGCCGCTCGGCCCGGGTGCAGGCGGGGGGCAGGCTCAGGCCGCGGATGCTGCGGCCCGTCCGCACGCGCGACGACAACACGTAGCGCTCGTCAAACAGGCCCGAATGGAGCTGGGGGGGGGGGGGGAAGGGAGCTTTGTTGAGTCTGTTGATGATGTTGTGTATTCTTCTTTATTTGTATTATGACCATCATGGTATGATTTGTGTCCAGACTAATGGTAACATCACTTCATTTGGTGCACATGTTGGTTGAATCCAGAAAAAATATCTCTGTCGTACAATTTGCAGTGAAAGAATGCTATCCTATTGCACAGTAACAGTATTAGTAGCAAGGTGGTATTGGGAGTGGCTTTATAACCAACCAGGTGTGTGTTCCAGTTCCACTATACCTTGCTGGAGTCCAGATCGGTGGGGTGGGTCATAGTGCGACAGTCATAGCCGTTGTGCCTCTCTTTGATGATGGGATCCAACAGGTCTGCAAATACCTGAAACCACAATTTCCTCAAATTGTATGATTCATTAAAATAAATGCTTTTTTTAATCAAATGATCTTTGAATACAAAATACTTCCAATACAGCTGAAAAAGACTGTAACTCGTAACAACACATATAAAGGACATTGTCAAATGGCTAAAAATTCAAGAGAACAATCTACCAACTTTGAATGACTGCAGTGTTCATTAAATCCCCATACATTTGAAAGATGTAAGATTTATGAGGTCATAAAGAGCGGCTCTAATGGGTCTAAAAACAGCCCTCTCTCCGGTGCACATGTCCTGGTTCTAAAACTGCACTTGACAGTGAGGCTGAAATGAGACGAATCGGAGAGGGAATCTGTTCTTTTTACAGTGAGGCAGCAAGATGAAGTCAACCACCAACTATCAGAGCAGTGATGTGATATGTGATAACTAAACCCCAGTTCTGGTGAAGCACTGGCTTCTTGCTCTTCTGGTTGGCTTAAAATTATGCAACTGCCAATCAATTGGCAGTGATTTGTATTTGGTCCTGTGTTAGCCACCCAGCCACCCCCCTGGAGTCCACCGCCTTGTGACGATACGAGAGCGTTAACAATACCTCATAGGTCTCCTCGTCTCCGGCTACCATGCCCACGGTCTTGATGAAGGGGTGGCCCGGGTTGTCCACCCCGGTCTGGATAGCCTGGTCCAGGGTGTATCCATTGGGAGTGGCCTTATCGCACAGCTTGGCGTAGATGGCGGGCGTCAGGTGACTGGCCATGCAGTTGTTGTGCTTGCGGAGGTCAGGGTACTCGGCACTAGATTAGACGGCCAGATATCACGTTGGTTAGGTGCACGGTGGCACGGCTGTGCTGTTGCATAAGAACCATGTACTGAAGGTGGTGGCAGGAAAGGCAAACATATCATTGGAAAATGCAATGGCTTGTATTTTTACATATGGACATATCATTTTGAATAGTTGCGTACACCATAGAGATGAGGGGGGAAAGAGAAATAGTGCACTGCTCTTTAGGCACACACAATACGCCATCATAACTATTAGCCAACACCAGCTCTTAAGAATGCTGTTGGACCTGTGCCAACCCATCCCCAACACTGCTGCTGCTAGAGGTTGAATTTAAATGTATGAGAAAGCAGACCACTCCAGCGCTGCGCTGGTCGTCTTTCTGTTTTGGCAATTGAGAATTGAGTTCAAAATATCACTGAATCATTGTTTTGTAAAGCGTTAAATGGTTTAGCATGTGGAAGGTGTAATCCAATAGATCATTATGTCATGCTGCACTGATCATTATTACACATACAGGTCTACTGTCACTGTTGGCAGTCAGCCTAGCTAGAGCCTAGAGGTACCAGCCAGGTGAGGATAAACTGGTTTATTTTGTAACAAAGGGGAAAATGGTTATTTTGAAACTCCTATGGCTGTGGGTGCAGGATGCTCAATAACCCCCCATGGACTGATCACTATGCCATAGCTTGTGCTGCTAGCCTTGAGTTCAATGTCAATGAAATGTCGTTGTGAAGGACGCAACACAATCACAGCAAACATACAAAAAAAAACAAAAAACGAATCTAATGCCAAAGCAGTGAAATGTAATATTAGATATAATAGACTCTCACTTGGACATTAAAACCTGTAGTTCTAATACAGCAGTAACAACAGTAAGTATAGGTGTGGCTTTTTTTTAATCATGAAACGGTATCAAACTGCTGTTTTATTGAACATTGCCCTTCGTCCTGTCACCTCCATTGTTCCACACGACTATCTGGCGATCCCGTTACCGCGCCTACGTGCGCTGAACGCACACGTAGGCGTCCAACACGAGGACACAGGATCCTCCTGCAGACCTGGACCCGGTCCTCCACAGGACCATCTACATCCAGTCACACCTACATGACCCCCCTGGTCTGCATCCCCATCCTCCTTATAAGCTTACATTTCCAAGAAGTCCCACAACAGCCCCAATGTGTTAAAAAAATGTGTTTTTAAAATGAGGCTATCAAATGAAGGAAAACGCCTGATTTCACTTTTGTGTGTGAATGCGAATGTTATAATACACGTGATTTCTGTGTGTGTATGTTAATAACATATTTTTTTAAAGGTGGCCTATAATAAGTCCCTATAATAAAGCAGCCCAGTGCGGTGTGGTGGTGGTGGTGGGGGGGTGGACGGTACCTGGCTGGGTACGACCTCCGTACGGGCGCCCCGGCGGAGACCCGGTCCCGGTGCAGCAGGACCGCCGCCGTCAGAGACCCGGCGCCGGCCAGGGACAGCAGACCCACGCTGCGCTTGGACCACAGCATCCTGGAGAAGTTGCTCGCCATGTTGCCCTCGTTTGCGCAAAACCGAGAATGAAGAGAAGAGGACAAATGCGAGCCTCCGTGGTGCGTGTTGTGTGATGGTCTGAGGTGTGTGTGTGTGTGTCTGAGGGAATGACAGAGTTGCGCGCGTGACGCGAATGCTGCAGGACCAAATACACACCTGATTAGAAATGTGATAGGCCTAGCCCTATAACCACCACCCATCAGGTTGGCCCACATAATATTTTTTCTTTTTATTATTATAGGGACAAGGTCATGTGATGCCTTATATGAAAAGACCAATGTTTCGTTCATGACGTTTGATATTGGCTGGTGCACCCATGCACCCCCCCACCCCTGTTGCGTCCACACTGGGTCCTGGGACTCCTAACCATCAAATCAGACTTCAATTGTGTTTCCGATCCTATAATGAAGCACCGCAGCATAGACCGTGCGGCGGTTTTATTTCCACAGGGGGGCAATGAAGGAGCGAGTTTATAATAGTCATACGCCATCTTTGTATGGCAATTACCATCGCCATGATGAATTAATAATGTTAATTAATAGACTGCATGTCACCAACCGCAGTAAAATGTAAACTAGTTTTCGATCTAGCCCCGCATGGCCGAGGCTTTTTATTGGCACTACGGCCTGTCAAATCAAAAAGGGGCAAAGACAAACAAATGAGGAATGACCTCTGGCACATTGGTGCCCATCAGCACTGAACCTGATTGTAAAATCAGTGTTAAATAAACACTGGGTGACAGGTGAACACAATGCACATTTAAAGAAAACTTGACAAATGACCATTTTATTATTAGTGTTTTATTAGACCTGTAAAACCGTTGTACGGTATGACCTGTTCAAGCTGGCACCGGGACACACCTTACCACTTTATCTGCCAACATGATTATTTGTTTTAATGTCCATTTGGTTGCTGCACTGCTTTAATATAAGACACCCACCAAGAGGTTAAATTGTACGTTTTATTTACAAAAGACTGACAATATATATTTACATTACACTCAACACTACTTCCCTTTACTTAAAAACCCAAACTGAACCATGTATAAATAAATAAACATTACTCTTAAAACAAATACACACGTCCAATTAGTTAGAAAGTAGCCGTTAAGAGATAACAAGGGTTGAAGTACCATTTAAATAATGACCATTACGCATCACTTCATATCATAGACCGTGGTAACAAAACCAAAACGGAATAAATAAACAAATAAATAACTTGCATGTACATGTACATGCAAGTTGTTTCAAGGATCTGAGCAGAGACGTCCTCATTAGAGCCTGTTTAGGGCAGAAGTCTCTTCCTGCTGCAAGTCTTCCCTGCGGCTTGACGACTGCGAGGCTGACTGAATGGAGAGGTCTCATCATAAACTGCCAGTTTTTCCGTTGTAGCTTCATCTAGAAGATCAGACACACATTTATGATCATTTACATGTGGAAGCCATTGGAATTAAAGAAAGACAAAATGAGACAGGCGCCATGTACAGTATGTACATTATACATTTCTAAAGATGCGTGTGACTTGAGTCATATAATCAAGTCTTACCTTTTCCATGCAGAGTTCTCTTGCGAGCAGAACCTGTCTTCCCCTTGAATAACATGGGGGACTGCGTTAGCGCCAGAATCCCACTCGCTGTCACCGTTTTCCTCGTCTTTGAGCTGGGAGGAGCTACCAAAAGGACAAATAACAATTACCTTACTGCAACCAGATGGTGACAAAGTTGTGCTTTGTTTCTACTTTATTATTAGCATTTATTTCAGTTTGGCATAAAAGCATAGATTTTTCTTTTGGTGTGTCTAAAGTTATCTTACTTGACTTGACGTCTCCATTTCCAGCTGCCCATATCCTGCCATCTTCACACGTCCTCGGATCTGTTTCATCAGCTTGATGGTCCATATTTCCCAGAGCCGAGAGAGGAGACTCATCTCCTCCAATAAAAGGGAACTGCGTGGAGGTCATGCCCTGTAATGCAACTTTTCTGCCTGAACGATCGTCAACGTCCTCATTGTCCAGCAACCTGCTGACTCCAAGCTCAGCTTCTTCAAGTAACTCCTCCATCAGTGGTTCTCCCTTCAGGACACGATCTTTGCCTCCGATTAGCGCAGCTTTGGCTCTCCTCCTTCGAGGCCAGCCGTTTAGGTTGTCTGGGGTAGATCTCCCTGTCCTCTGAGGCGAAGGAGTTAAGGGAATTAGTTCTGCGACTGCAATTGGAGACATTGTTCCTGCAGTGTGGCGTGTAGGGGTGTAGGATTGGCAGATATAGGTTTGAACGCTTCCACCTTTGCCAGGTGTGCATTTTGCTGGGGTGACACGAGTGCAGAGAGATGGTGAGACACACCCAGTCTCTTTGTGTTTTGAACAAAGAGCCAGTGGGCTTTCCAATTGCCTCACCACAACTGTAGGGCTCTGGGTTCCTGCTCTTGGACAACCGTCGTCAGCCAACTCACCAGCATTAAACGAGTCAGTACGTCGGAATTTAAGCTTGGGAAGCCCTGACGTTTGCATCTCCAATTCAACTTGGTACGACAAAGGGTTTGGGGTAGCCTTTTGTCTTCTAGGCGGCGCAGCACTCCTTGGGGTTGAAAACCGAGGGGGTTCATTGGCATAGCCTAAACGTGCTGCCGCTTCCCTTTGTTGCCGGTCAGGTGTCCGACGGAAACCGTAGTTTCGTCCTGGTGTCTCCTGGTTTGGTAAAGGCTGTTTGGGAGAGGCCTCCATAAACTGAAATACTTCACTAGACTTTGATGGCTTCCTGGTAAAGTTTATGTTCATTTTGAGACCTCCAATAAGTTGAGACTTGACAATAGCAGCATCAACAATTTCTATACTATCATCTTCAGTGGTGACGGAGCTAAACTGAGAAGAGTCCAATTGTTGGGATTCAGAATGAGAACCAGACTCAGCTTCTGAACATTGAGAAGATTGAGCACAAAGTTTTTCCTCATGCGTTTTTAAACTTATGCCGTCCATCTCAAAAGAGTCACTAATCACTGTACAACTAGGACTTACCTGGGACCTCAAATTGGACCTAGTTCCACTTTTAACTCCATGGCTAGACCTGGTTCGATTTGCTGTTGGAGACTTTGGAATTATTTCCAATATGGCAGCACTAACCGTTGTTGATACAGGATTAGATGTAGATTTTGAGTTTTTAACAGGAGTTCTTTGGGAGCGAGTATTCATTTTATGTGTTGGGCTGTTAACTGTTCTAATAGTTTCAGATGGGGAACGGTCTAAAGGTGGGCTGCAAATTGGAGGGGTTACCAAGGGACTAACAAGTGCCTCAGTATCGCAGTCCTTTTCAGGTGTGTTTATGGCGAAGTCTTTTAGAAGTCTTTCAGAAGACCTTCGGTATTGATCGTTTTTCTGTGGGGTCATTTCGCCACTGGGTATTATGTCAGGAGTCATTGCTGAAATTACTTGACAGGCATGGGCAAGCTGAGATGGCAATTTTTCTGGGGTCTTGAAACATACAGCCTTGTTCTTGTGATTTTTGAATGGGCTGTTGTACTTGTTTGGTGTGCTCAGCAATCTTGGAGAGCTTTGGGTAGATGTGTGAGGTGAATCAGGCACTTTGAATCTAGCAGCATTTCCCATCAGTCTGGGGTTCTGTGGAGACGGTGACCAAGTCACCGTTTTCTTAGGAGTCCTAAATGTTGGGCTTATTGTCTGGCGGGATCTGAAGGGTGATAAGCACTGTTGCAAGGCTTTGACTGGAGTCCTAAGGATGCCCTTCGGTGGGCTCGTTACAGGGTCCTCCTTTTGTGGAGTCTCTAGGACCAGTGACCTACTGGCTGGAGACCTGAAAGGGCTGCCCCTCAGGGCCATAGCACTCTGAGACCCACCAACTCTGGGGCTTTCTGTGACAGAGAGCAACAGCCCCCTAAAGTACTGAGCTCCTTTAGGGGTTCTTGGTGTCTGAGGGGTTCTTAGCGCAGGAGGGATCCTTGTAGCGGGAGGGGTCCCGGCTGCCTGAGGGGTCCTGGATGTCCTGGGTGTCTGGGGGGTCCTGGGTGTCTGGGGGGTCCTGGGTGTCTGGGGGGTCCTGGCTACCTGGGGCGTCCTGGGTGTCTTGTTTCCATGAGCATGAGACAGTCCAGGTTTACCAGGCGACTTTGTTGGAGTTCTCATTTGACTCTAACAAATAGAATAGAGGGGAATTATTTACAATTAATACATTACAATGCATGTTGAATAATTATTTCATTTTAGATAAACATAGTTTGACTGAAACGTCCCATATTTGTTAATTTATTTTTTTGTATATTAATTTTAGAATTTCTTAACTTTTGGAAAGTCTTGAAACTAAAATTGTGTCCAAGTGTGTGAAAAAGGATCTTTGAAATAATACAGCAAAGGCAATGTTCTTTTGAAGTGAGAACTTGTGAAAACACAACTTGCCTCAAAGACATCAGCGTCAGTGGACAGCTGCCTTCTACTGGCCCTGGTTGTGAAAGACTCAAAGGAGCAGCCGGGACGTGAGGGGGACTGAGTCGCCCCAAAAAGGAGACGCATTGGTGAACGGACTTTTGTCAAGTTAACACTGTCCACTTTTCTGTTGTTGAGTGTGAGCTGGGATGCCGAGAGCGCCTTCTCTAGGTTCCTGGAACGAGGCTGAGAACTTGAGTAAAAAACGGTAGAGTGTCTTCTGGCAAGTTTCTTTATCCTTGGGCTTCTTCTAAGGTCTGTGATACAAACGATGCATAATCAGAACATTACATAGACATAGCGTGCCATTAGATTAACATGTATAATGTGTATGTGTGGATCATTATTTATGCACAATAAAATGTAAATCCTAAAGATTTGTTAATATGTAGAATTCACTGTTATTACAACCTAAAGTACACTAAAGCATTCCCATTTCGTATCAAATGTTTTGTTTATCCATTTATCCTATTTCTCTTAATTTTGGTTTCTGATAATTTAGACACGATACACATTAACACAATTTAATTTAGTTTGAATTGAAATGATATAAATGTCATTATAAATATATAAATGTCATTATAAATATATAAATGTCATTTTTAAATACCTTCTGCAGGTTTAACAGGAGACTCCTCCACAATGCAATCCTCTGCTGGGGCGGATCGCCTATAACACATTGTCAAACAATTGCAGTTAACTTCAGATGGAAACAATACTCAGTTGATTATTTTAAATACAAAAACACACTTTGAAGAAAGAAAGAAATGAGGACAAAAACTGCAACAGCAAAGCGAGAAGAGAGACGTACCTTCCCATTCGTTGTCTGTATAGTAAGCGGCTGGACACCTGCTTGTGATGGGGTGTCTCACACACTTTCTTGGTGAGTAGTTTGTGGCGTTCTGTGAAATAAAGAATTCATTCAGAAATTAATTTTGGTGATATAAGGTCTTCTTGGCATGGACAAAAAACGTTTTTTTGCTTTATCCGTCGGCCTTCTTACCTTCCAACTCCTGCGTGCGATTGCGCTTCAGTCCTTCCACAGCAGACACAGACTGACTTCTTGGAAGCTTGGCCCTCTTTGATGGAGAGACCGTCTCTTGGTTGAACAGGTTTCTCCTCACCCTAGTCACCTCTGTAAAAATCCACCACAAAGTATGCATTTGAAACTCGCATTGTATTGACAAACAATGCCATATTTTGAAGTGAATCTGAAAAAAAAAAAAATTATATAT
>JAOPJI010000142.1:8774676-8788819 GCA_027122695.1 Merluccius productus
CACACACACACACACACACACACACACACACACACACACACACACACACACACACACACACACACACACACAGTCATTCTTGTATTGTTATTTCCTATTTGGCAGAATAGTATTACTAGTATTACTTTGTCACAGGCAGGCTCTTTTCTATATTTAATTATTAAATACAGGCACACAATCAGGTATTATCTATTGGTTAGTCTCGCATAGCCAGACCTATCTCCACACTTTGTTTAAGTGCTGTACCAGCACTGGAGAAAGGTCAAGCTGAACCCATTATCACATATGGTGCTGGGGAAAACAATGCTCCATCTTGTTTGTATTTCTTTAAACCAATCACAATCGTATTGGGCGGCCTTAAACCCAGGATGACTGGACGACTGAAATAGACGCCCAACGGCAGGCTTATACCAACAATCTACATCTGGTGAGTCAGACTATCTATTAGTAAACCAAGTTCAATGATAGGATTGAATAGTACCATATATTAAAAAGTGTTGTATAGACCCTTTCCACTGTTCTCTTCAATATACAAATGTTTTTATTCTGTGAACAGTGGAAAAGGAGGAGAAGGAACACAGACGCTGCCAGCCCAGAGTGGACTCCAAGGTGCAGCACCATCTCACCGGAGGTGGCTTCTTGCGGAGGCTGAACACCCGGGTGTCTCCCAGGCTGACTGAGCCGATGGTGGGTGTGGGCCCCAGGGAGGCCTCATCGTCGCTGTGCCAGCCGATGCTGTCCTTGCCGTCGCGGTACAGGTTACACAGCAGAGAGTTGAAGCTGCTGCTGCCGCCGCACGCCTCATGCACCTTCTCACGCAAACTCAGCAGCAAAGGGTTCCACTGAGTGAGGGGTGAGGAGCAGTAAGTGAGAGAAAGAAACCGATAGAAATGGCACATACTTCAAGAAATGTGTGTGTGGCTGTGTGAGCTGGTTCCACCTGTGTGTTGGAAGCCATTGTTGAGCGTGCGTAGGTGTAAGGCAACTCTCCAAACCAACAGGTTAACCGGGGCTCCTCGTACGCGTCACCTGCAACCACATACACTATTAACCCTATGGCACACACGTACGCACACACACACATTCTTAATTTTGATTGCCTGTGCAATCGCATTCATCTACAGCCGACTAGCATCTTTAGCTGCATGATGAATGAGCCCTAAAGTCTGAATACTGTGCTTACTTTGAAACACATTACATTTGGCTGGTATCATTAAACTGGTCAACATCCAATGTACACAACCTAATATCAACTCTCTCTCCTTCTTTGGTCTTGCCAGCCTTATCTGTGTCTCTATTTTTCTCTCTGGGAAACGCAAGTCCGATTCCAAGAACCCCTAGCTGCTCTGCCAGTTCATAATGCTGTGATGGTCTGGGGGTGGGGGGGCTGAGGTGGTAGACGAGCATCTTGTTGTGGGGATCACATTAACCAATTAGGAAAGGCTATAGAAAAAAGACACTATTGTGCTGTTGCGATTTTGTTGGCAAAAATATGTCAACATGTTTAGAAGATGGGAGAAGAATAAAGAAGATTTAATAGGAAAAATAATTGTATATATACTTACATGCAACAAAAAACAGGTCATTTGGTTTATTAGGTTGTGTAAATGCGGTTCCCAACCTTGTCTATAATTGGTCTTCTGGGACCAGGGCAGCTCAGCTAACAGTTTACTGAAGATCCAGTCAGCCTCCTGTCTGGCCAGGAACCCAGGAACCAGACGCAGTCTTCTCAGACACAGACACACACACATACAGTAAACGTTATGTGAAAAATCTAATTTTACAGAAGTGGCACTCTTGACAAACAAGCTGTTGACTCCGATTGGGATAAAAATAACTTTGGTTGCTGGAAACCTCATCTATTCAAACTACTTGGTAGATGGGAAAGGAAACTGACAACTTAACTGACTGATGGTCATGTGCATGCTGTACTTCAAATGTTCAGCTATGAATTGAGAAAATAAAATACAAAAGAAACTACAATCTACAATCCTACTCCAACTACAATACCTCTGTCCATTGGACAAAGAACGTACAACTGTTAACTATCCCTAATGTAGAGGTACTGTAGAAAGCATGTTGCAGCCAGACAGTATGCAACAGTGAATCGCATTGATTCCAAATTACAATGAACATAATAAGATAATGTAGCATTTTTCTGTTGGAGACAGATTTCTATAGCAAAACTGCTGGTGTGTATTTGTGGGGTGAGACACAGATACCACAACAACAAATACAACAGGGACTACAGGCTGTGGCAGTAGACAGCTAGATTTAAAAAAAGTGATGACTGCCATCTAGTGGAATGAACTCTACTATTACAACGAAGAAGATGACAAGAACAGGATGAAGCCAGACTGCTTCATCATCATCATCATCATCATCATCATCATCATCCTTTCAGTTGGGTAAAACATAATTTCTAATTGTCTTAATGTCAATTAAGAAGTGCAAAGTTTTGTTATCCTTAATAATTTGGGGATTTTGGCATTTGTTGGTATATATTTTATATGTTCATGTACTCTGCATGTCTTTGGGAACACCGCACTCACCTGGACACACCTGAGGGTCCACGGCTAATGTCATAATCACCTGCACGACTGTGTGCAGAAAACAACATGTTAGTCAACACAGTAAATTAATATGGCATATATGAATATGCTGCTGTGACTCTTACTCTATCAGCTTCTCAACTGGAGCTTCTCTGACCGTCTATGAAGAAAATGAGGGGAAAAAGCATCACCAGTGAAATACAGACATAAACCAAAATGGTATTTTCTCTACTTTTTTTGAATGCGTAATGTTATACCTTGGTGGGCTGTTGAAAGTCAAATGTGTTTTGCTCTGATCCGACCCCCCACGACGCAGGGGAGCTGACATGACTGGTGGTCAGGGTGTTAGGTGCAGCTCTGGCTGTGAAGAACAGACACATGTGGGACTGGGTCAGGTGCACAGGACCAGGGATTGTGATCACTGGATCAGGTAGGTAGGGTAGTCTCCAACTATGCTGTGTGCGGTCTGTGAGCCTACCTGCTTCTCTGGGTTGCTTGGGTTTCTGCTGGGCCCAGGACCCCTGGACTCTGGCCCGCTGCCGCTTATCAGACATCACATCTATAGTGGTGTTAAAAACACAGATACATCAAATACATCCAGTTGACACAAGTGTAGCTAGCCTAGCTTGTTTCTAATTACAGAACAAATCTATCTGTATAAGAAATAACGTGAAGAAACCACTTTGATAATAACCATAGCTGGGTCACGTTAGGGTCGACTCTAGACCAGACTGGACTCAGCTCTCGGGTCACTAACGTACAGCTACAGGGTGGTAGCTATGTGTTGCTTATTGTGTACATTTAACTTACATTTAACGTCACTGCCTGGCTATAAACTAGACTATAATAAGTTAGATTTTTTTGTTTTAAATGTTTACCAACCTGCCGGCTTGAGAGATACGGCGTTTGTTTGGGTTGTGTGTCTGTGACTCGGTGTTGTATTAGTGCTGCCTGGGATCAAGGCTCCGGGAGGGGGAATCGATAGCAGAGCGCATCGATCCCAGATACCGTATCGACATTTCCATGTGTATATCCCATAAAGGTATAACTCTTACAGTATGGCATGTTTATTTATGTTTTTTTTCTCTCATTAAAAACAGGAGTAAGTGTATTGTCAGAATATAGGGAGCATATTTTGATATTATAACCTCTTTATCTAAGATTTAGATAATTTAGGTTGCTCCCAATACAGCATCACTGTATATGAAACCACTAGGCCTATATGGGGAGCATGTTGAAATACTCAATACACATATGTGATTTATTGTCATAAATGTCACAACAATATTGCCAAAGAATCAATTAAACAAAATAAATACATGTCATAAATAAATAAAAAAGAAAAGAGTAGCAAAGTATCGTTAAAACTTGCAGTGTGCGTGTGCTGTTGCGTTATATTGTTGTTTATTTGTGTGAATAAGTGAAATTGTTATGGACAAAGAAATAACCTAAATGATTTTTACAGATCATGATTAAAAATGAATGTAATTTAAACATATGCATTATTTCAACTACAGGTTACAACACTGTTTCAAGGTAAGTTCATTGAACATGCATCACTCACTTGTATTGGATATTTAAAACTGGGTCACAGGGTCTGAACATATACTACACCTGAAGGAGGTCCGACTTCTGGTTGTTGATGACAGAATTTTGTTCACAATAAATCTATAGACCAAGGATTTATCAAGATTTTTTAGTCCAGTCACATCGGACGTTTTCAGGAAACAATATAACGGATAATTATCCAAATTCAAATGATAAAAAATATCGACTCCTAAAATACATTTCTAAATGTGCACATTATCTTGAAACAGTGTTGTGGCAGCTAACTTAACAGTTAAATGGTTAATTAAAATAATTGTACTATATACTATGCCGTAGCTCTGACTGGTGAAGAACATTTACTCATCTTGCCACAAGCCATTATGATTCTTCTGTAGAGGACTCCACAAACAAACTGACCGGCATTTCAACAGGAACCTCAGAGGGGAGAACTGACTTCCTCCCACACATCAAAAGTAAAGGGGGGTGTTTTGAGGTGGTGTGGACATTTGATCTTAGCAAAAACAACAGCATCCAACATCTCAGTTGTTCTGCTTCTCGTTGACCAATTTTGTGAGAGCTCAATGTAAAATAAGAAACAAAAGATAAACAAACTAAATTAAACCTCTCTCAGAAATAGTTACAAATGTCTTGCTCCAACCATGCACTGCATAACATATTGATATTAATCATATGAAATACATATGTCAATAGTAATAGATTGAATAATATCAATTATCCTTAGGTTAAAGAAACAGTTCCTTTCCCCGAAATCAGAGTGGAATTTAAGTAATTTAAGAGACAAGCCTGACACAAAGCGCTACTAAAAGCTTAAAAAATCCAGGCCATTGGTTTGGGGATGATAGGCAGCTGTGACACTTATACCCAAGATATTACAGAGGCTGCTGAGCTGAAACAAAAAACGGTTACAGAAAATCAAGCAGAAAGGAATAATTCCTGAATTGTGTTTACTACAATAGTATTTTAAAATGCACATACTTCATTCACAAATTCTCTTCCCTGGTCAGAGAGGATTCTTTTGGGACAACCATGTCTATAAATATTAGAGCAGATATGGCGTCCCACTTCAGCTGCCGATTTTGTCTTTAATGGGAAAGCCTTAACCCATTTTGAAAAGTAATCTGTGGCTGTTAGTATATACTGTGAGGTCCTGCCAGATCAATGCCAATGAGCTCCCAGACAGCAGACACCTATCATGGTAAAACACAATATATTTACTATTTTCAATATGTCTTTATTAATAGCTGTAGTATAATATCAAGATACCACTGTAGACATTTACCTTTATACACTAGTGGCTGTTCAGCAGTCAAAGGTTTTCCAACTTTCAGGCATTCATCACATTCCAAGACCTTTAAGAAACTAGCCATTAATAAAACACGGAACACGAAACACAAAAATAACTCAAACATATACCCACTTGTCAATATCAATGGACATGCCATGCCAGTGAAATCTGGATCACATTGCAGTGCATGTTTTCAGGATGCCCGAATGCCCCTCAAATGGAGAGTGAAATTCCTTGAAGAGCTGTCTTGCATCCTCTTTTGGATTCAATGACACTTCCAAAGAAGATATCTTCTTCTGCGGTAAACATTTATTAAATAACTATAACACTTAGAGAGATATCTTACCCAAGTGTAAGACCTTACCCCAACCAAGTGAACTTGGTATTATTCTTTATTATATTTGTGTTTTGGTAACTGTCCACTTCACTGTGTACCAATTCTTCATGTTTTAGACTAAATGTGTGAGGGCAGAGTGACCACCTTATCCTCGAGACACATGTATGGATTCTCCAGCCCAAGGATAACTGTCCCTTCCTCCTATCGGTATAAACTGTATGAGCTAGTATCTCTTGTGCCTTGTGCTTGATGTAGTACATTTTTTGCTTCTCCTGATACTCAGACATTGTTATCTGGGGGGTGCTGAACACGTGATTCTGGACAGGGCCTTGACGGCCCCATACAACATGGTTATGATGGTGTATAAATATGTGCCAACGACCTGAATAAACCAGAAGCATTGTGATCTCACACGGTACCCACAGTACCCACTGTCTCGGCCCACAATACCCACTGTCTTGGTCACTTTGTGTACCGGACGTCCGTAAGCTTCCAGGGTTCGAGGAAACATAGATGACTCCATCCAAATAGACAACAGAAAAAGATACTTGCTACATTTGAATGTTTTTATGATACCTTATTGTGAATTAGGGTACCTCCTAAGGTTTAATTTCTGGGACGTATTATACCCAGCCGGGTATGTTCCCAGAGAGGAAGTTGAATATTAGTATGTATTTAGTATTGTTACAGTACATATCTCGTTGTACCAAGATGTGGAGGGTGTGTTGGAGGGAGGACCTGTCATGGCAGCTTGTAACATCTTGCCAGCTCCAATAAAAGCATAATTGACAACATCTACCTGTGTCCTGTGTCGGAGGACCCCAGGAAAAGCCACTTAGGTGGCATGTGGCAGGAGCAACCCTGCCACACAAGAAAAAAACTTTTTGGTAAAGGCGAGATGTACTATAATTAGGTGCACATTAGCTGATGTTAACATTTGATGCAACCATCTCACTTTCATGATAACACTGGCAGACAAATGTATGTACACATTATGTCAGTAAGGTAAAAACAATAAAGAAAATGCTGTGATCAATCACGTTTAATCATAACTGCAATAAAAATTGATAAATAAAGAGGGAAATGAATTGAACCACACCTGAGCTTAGTTGAAGTTATTCTCATTTCAAGTTGGCTCCTGCAATGTGCTTCTTTTCGCACTGTACCATTTAAGCAAACCTTACTACGGGCTACACAGACTACACTTCACCTACCACAGCCTGTCATGGACAGCTTTAATAAAGACGAGAACAGGCGGAGGAGTCTACGTGTTAAATGATAACACGCTGCACGTCATTATCATCTCGTCTCTATGTTGTGCAGCAGAGCCAGTGTGTACACAATATTCACATGGTTACAGGGCAAAGGCGCAATGGACTGTTTTGCCCTGAATATATTGCCCTCGCCATCAGCCAAAATCAAGAGATTGTGGTAAATAGCAAATCGCACATCTCCGATTAGGCTAAAGGCAATCAGGGAACCCAATCAGCTTCCGTCTGACGACGATTCAGCGCTCCTGTGATGAGGCGGAAACGTGTTACAGAATAATAAGCCCGACCCGGAACTAGGATGTTGCAACATGGTTCCGGTGCAAAGACAACCCTGATAATGATCGATAACATTACTGTCAATGACAAAAAACAAAACAAAAACAACATTGCAAACTTGTTACAAATACACAATTTTATTCAGTTTAAATCCAAAAGTATTAACCATTAACAATTTACAGATGCACATTGCCTATTTGTGAACACATTCAGAAAAAATGTCAGACATCAATAACTCTTCATGAGGCCCCTTTGAATATATTCAAATTAGGCTTTTTTTTTCTGGTGGGCAAAGACCATGTTAACTGCTACAGAATACATTTTGCATAGATATACAATTCATTAAAAAAGTACAAAGTAAGTTCAGCAGTAGCTGAGTAAGGCAGTACAAATCTGATAATCATCATTGTAAACAAACACAATTAAGGCAATTATTGAATTCCCACAAAACACAAAAGCTTACAAAACTCTGGGAATTCGATCAGCACAACAAAAACCCACCACATTGTAAATAGCAAACAAATGCAAAAAGACGAAAATAAACCAAAACAGGATTCCAAAACTGCCTTTACATAAATAATTCCTTATCTATATGGGTCATTCTTTCAGAAGCAGCATATGGTTGTGCGTCAATATTTCAAAAGCAAATACAAAAGTAATAAATAAATTTACATTTCTTAAAATAAAAACAAAAAAATCCATCACCACGTTTCCACTGCTTACAACAGCAGGTTAAATACTAGTCACCTTTTCTTTGTGTTTGGACTGTTGACCATCATGACGAGGATGGTCATCCATCGGTCATCACCACGTACCACAAACTCCTGCACCAACAAACTTGTATTTAGGAACGGAGGACAACAATTTGTTTTTATTCCACCAGTAGAAAGTAGTTCAATCTCAGATGCATGCCTATGAAAATTATTTTTTCTGATCCAATCATTCTTTGATGGACTCAGGTCAGAGTACGACGAGGCTTTACAGAGCAAAAAAGGCTGAAGGCGTCCCGTTAGTCATTCTTCTTGCTTGTTCCGTTGCTCTGCTCCCTCAACCGCCTCCTGTTTAGGTATCCGGTACGCTGTAACCGGTTCATCCGGGCTCCCATGAAGATCACAATGCTGATGGGCACCACCTTGGTCGTGACCCAACCCTGCGGAGAAAAATCAAACAAACACTCCATTTGAACCAAATATTAAACGATGGGATTTTCACTTTGCCTTATAATGCTGAAGTGAATCTTTCAGAGTTCTAGTCAACTTGCTTATTTGCCCAAGTGGCAAGACCAATGGGGTCAGAGACTCATTTGTAATAAGCACTGTGCTAACCCTCTCGTTTAAATACGACTGGCCGTCAGTAATGGAAATACACAAATGGAGTAAATGAGCTTTTTCATTGCCTAGCAATACAACAGTGGAACTGAGGATTCATTCACAAATTCAAATGGCCTCAAGACTTTTCACAAGAAACCCCCCACCCAGCTTCTTCTTCTACTTCTACTACTACTACTACTACTACTACTACTACTACTACTAACAAAAGCCATGTTAGGTGTCAGACATCGTCCGGAGTGTAAGCAAAGCCCTTACCATGACCGCGTGGGGGAAGTAGCCGTTGGTCTGGCTCTGCAGTCCCACAGTGCTGAGCTCTGAGGCCACGTAGCGCTCAGGGGTGGGCTTGTCCAGGGTGGGCTTCCTGATGCGGGTCATCTTGGTGGCCACAAAGAAGGGCAGGACACTCTGCAGGTGGGTGGAGGGGGATGCGATAACACTTTATTTGTATAGCACCTTTAAAAACAATGTTTTCAAAGTGCTTTACCATGTACAATAACTAAAAGCAGGGGAACAATGGTATAATTTATCATTCTTATGGCAAAACAGCTCCAAATCTTAACCCATTGCATTGTCAAATGAAAAATGAAAATGCTAGAGGTTAAGATATATGAGCACTGTGTACACATTTACAGTTGGCCAATGTTGCCGCATTTTTCACCTCAGCATGTGGAACATTGACATCGTCACAAAACATCTTACACTTTCCTGTAGTGAGCCAGTATGAATCTGTAAGGTACATCAAGTCCTTTACGTATCCTCAATTATGTTTTTCTATTCCGAACCAGGTGAGAGAGGCAATATAGCCTAGTAGCAGCTAGTGGCTACGTTTCTGGGTTTTGAACTCCCCACCTTCCCCAGCCTACCTGCTCCTTAAACATGATGCACAAAGCCTACCTGCTCCTTAATCTCCAACATCTTAAAATCCCCATTTACTTATTTCTCCTAAATGACCAAATAATATTCCTCATGTTGGAGTAAACAGGTAGAAAACATTGGCACCAAGACTTGGCACCAAGATTTTCAATACACTGCTAAAATAATTTCCAACAAGCTTATTTTGTTGGAAGTTTAAGTATTAGCCAGTAACACATATTTCACATGTATGTATTCAGATGTATTAAAATCAATGAAATCAATGAATTGGTTGACCAAGCAGAGTTCAGCAATGTCAACCAAAGTCTTAACCAAAAGTGACAAAACACTTCCCAACACAGAAGGGAATAAAATAAAACATAACACACACCTGGATGATGATGCCCTGGCGTCTGTACTCTTCCTGGAGACCCCGGGAAAAGAAGTCCACAAAGGCCTGGAGAGAAAAAAGTGGTAATGTGATAAGAAACGGCAGACAAGACCCATCCCATGCCATAACAGACACACATCCCATGTCATGACAGACACACATCCCATGTCATGACAGACACGCATCCCATGTCATGACAGACACACATCCCATGTCATGACAGACACATCCCATGCCATAAAAGACGCACATCCCGTGTCATGACAGACATGCATCACATTTCGTGGGTTCAACTGTGTGGCTTAGTTAGGAGGGCGCTGTGGCCACTGCATCAGCAAACACAATAAATACACATCACAAATAAAAATCAAAAGTTTAGGCCCCCATTGGACCCCGTACTCTAGACACTATGATTAGTCTAGCAGTACTGCAAGCACTGAGGGTAACCAAGCCCTTTGTTTTGTGTGATGATAAAAATAACCGCGGTGCCAGTGACATGGGAGGACTTGGGGGACGGAGGCAACCAATGTAGCCGCACTGTTCAGCTGGACCGAGTAGGCAGGAAGCACGGAGATTTACACATACCTTGGAGGCAGAATATACTGTGAGCAGAGGCACTGGGTACATGCCGCTGGCCGAGGAGATGTTCAGAATGACGCCTTTGGACCTGAGGAGATCAATACAAAACATTTAGGAGGAGCACACCGGTATTTAGGGCTGCACACAGAATAGCAAATACTACATACCAAACTTTTGTCTTTGAGAGTAAAAGCTACAATATGAGGGGGGGGCATTGTATAAAGCACACAAAATGAAATGGTGACTTAAAGAGTTAATTTTGTTTCATTGAAGCCCAAAAATAAGTAAAAGGTTCATGATGTTGAGGTAGGGAAGCATCGCAACTAGGGTTACATCAGCATCGCAAGTCCAATCTCCCTGAATACTCGATGATTGAGTATGATGTCTACTCGATCAATATAGCTGTAATATCACCAGCCATCTCTCTACCTTAATATCTAATACCAGACTCAATACACAAGTCTGTTATTAAATACAGTGCTTTGAAAAACAAAGTCTCAACGCCTCGGCGCTAGTACATCATACACAACAATGCGTGTGCACACAAACACAAAAGACAGAGTGGCGCTGGCCGTGTGCGTTGCCATGGCAGCCTGTTGCTGCAGTGATGTAGCGGAGCGACGCTCCAGGCTCACACGGCATCCAATGTGCCTGCAACGCTATTGGCCAGGAGGAGTGGGGGGGGGGTCACATTGAAGCAGCGCAGCCAATCGGGTGGGAAGAGCACTTTGTGTGAATTGAAAGCTTGTCAGCATTGTGAACAAAGGAGGAGGAGAGGGAAGGATGGGTGTAGTGAGGGAAAAGCCTGGTGATGTCTTTAATTTTTTTTAATTTGAAGTCACCATTGAAAAGCGATAGCATCCAGGAAGGCTCTTGGAAACTCAAACGGACCTCATTTTAGTTTGGGGCATTATCCCGTGTCTTGATCTCTCATTAAATACACACATTGATACTTCACCGCAGTCATGTCGCAAAACACAGAAACCTATGCAGCAACTCACCTTTCAGCCATTCTGGGAAGCACAAGGCGGGTCATCTATTAATACAGAACAAAGAAAATATTAACTTCCGTGTAGAAGCACACATGCAATCAACATTAAATGAGAAAAAAAGAGAAGAATGACATACAGAAAGGCGTGAGACGAGACAAGGACACTGCAGAAGTGGAAAACGGAGAGAGAGACAGACCCAGAGAGAGAGAGAAAGACAGAGAGAGAGAGACAGAAAGAGAGAGATGTGGGCAGAGAGTGCAGACAGCGTAGGTGTGGTCTCTCGTTGCTTCGGGAACAACTGCCATTTCTATTGAGGAGCATGTTAAAGAAGGAAAACCGCACAACAGTCACAGAGTGAAAAGACGGAGAGGGAGAGACAAACAGACTGCATAAAATATAGCGGGATGTGTGGTTGAAAGAAAACAGGGAAGACAGAATTATCAGGGAATGGGAACTCACCTGGCACACTGAGGTTATGTTGACGTTGATCATATACGTGATGAACTGAAAAATAAATGAATAGCGACTGTCAGACTTTAGACTTCCATCCCAAAGATCATGTAGTATTCATGCCCACTACTTATATGAAAGTAGAGTTATGGATATTAAATAGGCATTTTCTCAGAACATTCTGGGACAAATGATAAGTACTCACATTGTCCAGATCAGGTATGTGGAGGTAGTACTCAGGGTATGAATAGGAGACTCCAACATTGTTGACTGTGAACAACAACAACAAAACAACCATTTACCACCATTTATCTTTAACATTTTTCACTTGGCAACAGATGAGATAAAATTGTACCACTAGGTGGCAGAAAAAAACTAAAATCTAACTTAACCACACCTTGCAACCTGGATAGTAGATCAAATAAAAGGGCAAAGAGCTCCTGTACTTAAGGAGCAATTATTGGTCCTGCCAAGGCCCATAATAACCTCCATGACCAAACCTTACACCAACAGGTCTAAACAAGAACCAATCTGTGTGAGTCATGAGAATATGTTCACTAGAGTTTTGAAACCAATTTTGTGCCCAATGACAAAACACTTTTTAAGTCTTTCTAAAGACTAAAGCTGCAATAATTAGATTTCGACCAACTTTTTGATCTTAGCAAAAGCAAGTTAAGAAGCAACGGCCAAGAACAGACATGCCCAAGGAGTGGACCTTTGCCAAGACAAGAGAATTTGGCCAAGACAACTGTGAAGGATGGACCATTATTTAGTTTTACGCTGCATCACACTCTTAACAGCCATGCCAATAATAACAATAACAGTTGCTCATTACAATATCTTCTAAAAAAAGTTATTTTTAATGTTTGAGGGTGATACAATAATAAACTTGTGTTCAAAAAGGCACCGGATGTGGTCTGCAAGCCTCCTGTGCTATGGTAATGGCATGTTACACTTTCTGAGTGACTCTGAGTGCATGATGCAGAGTAAAACAACACATGCAGTCCTGCAGATGTTCCCACTGCCTCATTCTGCCAGTTAAACATGAGTCAACTGTCTCGGCCAAATTGTACATTTAGCAGGAAAATCACCCCTGTTCTTTGAGCCTTTGGATGCCCTTCAAATGTTTACTTCAATGTTGATTCATGGTCTCTGTTCCTTCATTTTGTTGTGGGGTTTTATGGCCATTACGGCCTAGCTATGCTGAACCTCATACACAGAAAAAAAAGGCCTTCATTGTAGTTTTGGATATGGAGCAGAGAGACGGATACTGAAACACTTAATTTTCACAAAAAAGGGCATCATATGTGCATGTTGTTGGATATGAAAGCGAGAGAATGAAGCCCTTACCAAGTACACCGATCTCAAGTCCAGCCAACGCTGCATCGATCTTCGCATAGATGTCTGCCCGCCCAAAATCCACTGCAATAGTCATGGTCTCCACTTTGAATTGTTCCTCTGAGGAAGAAGTGCACATTGTTTTAATAAATCATGTACCAGTATAGTACCAATCATGTGAAGTATTTTAAGAACCCTTTCCAAGAATTTGATTTTCCCTCCCTGTGATCATTGTTTTATTCTGAATTTGACTGAATTTGTACAATACATGGGTCACATAACAATATAACCTTAGCATTGATCATGTGAGCCATCTCAACACATTGAAATATGTATGGTTAAAAACAGCCCAACAACAAGGTGTATTTCAACACTGTAATACCGTATTCCAACAGGAGGAGGCACTTCATACCAAAAGATGAAGAAATCCCTTTGCTGGTCTGAAGACTGGTCAAAAAACTAATTTGTCTTAAAGGTGAAAATTAAGAGCAAAATTCCTCAGATGCACTCTAGTGAAGAATGTGTATTTGTATATTAAAATGTAAATGGGCAGGAGCAGAGCATTTTAAAAAAAGGCATCATTTAAGGAAGGCAACAGAAAAAAAGACTATGCTTTGGAAACCTGCATCCTTCTCTCTGTTGGGCTATTTTTAGCTATTTAAGAACATCATCAAGTTATCTGTCTAAAGTAGTGCATGGAAAGAGGCTGGCACATGGGAGAGGTAACCTGGGGCTCGTGCGTCTCTGGTTTTGCCAGGCTAATTGTGAGGAGACAGCATTCGGCGTGCTACACCCTGCTCGTGACTACCTGCCCCCCGCCCCCGCCCCCCCCCCCCCCCCCCCGGCCCCCCCCCCCCGCGGGGGGGGGGGGGGGGGGCGGCGGGGGGGGGTGGGGGGGGGGGGGGGTCGGGGGGGGGGGG
>JAOPJI010000142.1:8816166-8839865 GCA_027122695.1 Merluccius productus
TGTGTGTGTGTGTGTGTGTGTGTGTGTGTGTGTGTGTGTGTGTGTGTGTGTGTGTGTGTGCGCGCGCGCGTGCGTACAATGCAACAGACGACCCTATTTCCCAAACCAATGTAGGCCTACAGCTATTTTGGTTACACGTGACCAACTATAATTCATAATGACGTGAGGCTGGTGGGGAGTTGGATATAAATGTGTGTTCTGCTCGATTCCCATCAAGATCGCAATGTTCCTCCGTGCGCCTCTGCCCAGTCGGCAGTACAAAGAGAGACAAAAGACATCATGAAAGCTTCAAGTGACTGTTTTTTTTTTGTTGGGATAAAAATAGACCTGGTTGCCTTTGAGTAGAAAACGCTGGTCTTGTGCGTCCTCTAGCGGCCCCACCGTGCTACTACAAGTCATTGTGTCCAGGTACTTGAATCAGATTAGCTACGCGTTCATTATGTACAGACCTTTTTTTCTATATAATAATAAGGAAAATCTGCATGCATTAGGCTGGTTTAGTTTTAGATTAGATAATAATACCAATCTTACCAACTCAATACTGTACAAGCCACTGCTGAGAGCCTTGTGCAGCCAGCTGCCCTAGTCCAAGGCCCTACAGAGGACAGAGGCCCGTATTGGAGCAGAGCAATAAGAGTAACAATACACCATAACTAGTAACATTCATTACTTATATTCTAATAGTAATAAAAAAGAACAGAATAATTATCACCAATTCAAGGAATAAAAATGAGTTACAATGGACATTGGAGAACAATCTTAGAAACACACCAGTGTTCCCATTGTACCATTTAACATTGGCTCATGCCCCACATAACACATATGGACAACAGCATCAACAACATTAACAAAAGTACGACAACACACTACAGGAACATTACAGACATCACAGCACATTTGACACACCTCTTCTTTTAGTTAGAGACTTTACCTCGCTCCACCAGATGCCCATAGGTGAGGTGGTCTCAGTGCTCCAAATGGCCTCTCCAATCAGCCCTGCCTCTTTCATAACCTCATTGAGATCATCTGGCCAGGCCTAGCGGTTCTGGGTCAGTTCCTGGTCGGTTCCTAGCGGTCCCCCCCCCACCCATCACTGAACAATGGGTGTCGTAAACAGGCACTATGGTGAGGTGATGCATCATCATTCAGTTTAAATAAATACACACCTTCAAATGGAGGAATATGACCTGTGAAGATTAAATGAATACTTTATCACAATAGGAAACCCAACATTTTACCAATGACATCTTCCCTTTGAACAAGCTTTATAACACACACATTCACTCAAGCATACTTTTATGCAGCGAGCATACACTTTAATGGCGACGTTTATCATGACAGAATCACTGTTACCCTCCCCAGAGACCGAAGTGTGCAGTATCCGTAACCATGGATCTCCACACATCCCTCTCCTGCCCCCTGGGGTCCCAGCCAATGAGCTCCACCACGTGCATGTGGTCCAGGCCTTCTGCAGCAGAGGTGCAGTGAGCATTTCTACATGGGCCAGTCAGTCGTAGCTTTCATACGTGTTAACGGCCTCATCAAGACCCGTTATCGAGGACAGGCCTCCGGAAACACATTCACTAGAATGACTTTATGCAGGAGGTCAAAGTATTTGAAAACTTGACATCTTCCCCTTAAGACTGAACCTGTAAGACCATGGCCACATCTCTCCACAACATTTGGTCGTTCAACTCTTTTCCAAGAATGACAGTAATGGTCGTTGATGTCACATTGGGGAGGGCGGGGGGGTTGCTGAAGTTTCCTTTAGCAACTTTCCAGTTGTGGGGCTTGTCATCTCTATGGCTGGCTGTGTGCATCACATCCATAGAGGCCTGGGGCACTATTAGAAATACATGCCGCCTGTAACAGCTAGGCAGGTACTGTGTAACAAGCTAGAAGACTACAACTCATATTTATCAGTATAATACAATTGGATGAATTCAAATTGGCAATGCAGAAATAATGTTCAGTGAACATTGGTTCATTAAAGCCACTTAGACTGATGAAAAGGCTAGAAAATGTTTCTACAGTGCCTTCTGAATGTTTTAATTGTATTTGGTTATGGAATTCAGAGATATTTCACATTTTCACCAGCATTGTTTTTAAACTTTAAATAATGAACATGGTAGTGGTCTTTTAATGAGAGTTTTAGGCCACTGGAGAGGGAGCTAAATATAGGTTATGGGGTTTATAATATTTCCCTCCTCAGGGGCCCCAATACTTATGTCTAACCCATTGTATAATAACAATCAAAAGCTCAATCTTCTACCCAGTAACCACCTTTAATCCAAAATTGTTTTAACACTAGTCATTTAATTCAAAAACATGCAGAACACTAGCATATAGACCTTCATTGGAGGATAGAAATTGTAGAAAACAATACATCTGGTTCCCAGTAAGGGTGCAACCAATAAGTTAACTGTGGTCAACTCCCTTTGGGCGCACTCCCGAGCCTTACCAACACAACAGAACAGAAACGCTGCCAAGAGAGACCATTCCTTCAAGATGAATAGTAAAATATTTAAAAGGGCTACAACAACAACAACGACGAGTGTCCTTTTAAAATAACCTTGCTTTTTGTTTGCCTAAAATCCCAGTACTCAACCCGTGGATGACGGCCTTTTTTCCCTATCCAAACAAACCCAGTAGAAACAAATTCAAACCATGTGCTTCAGAAGTTCCATGCATCATCATCGCTACATTTGCTGGTTAGGAAGAGGCTGGTGGCCGCATAAAAAAAATATTACTTTACGGGTTGAAGACACGATGAGCTGCCTTAAATCAGACATTTCAGTAGCAGACATTTGCTTTGGACTAAGCATATTAGCCAAATCATTAACTGTTACACAAAACAGGACCAAATCTGAGACTTCCATACAAGTTTATGATAAAATAAAAATTAAAAAAAACACAAAAAATGATTCATACAAAGTTGCAATATCTAGCCAATCTAATTGAAATTCTTATAAAAACAAGGATTAAATAAGAGACAGTTTGCATCTTCTTTTACCAAAAAGGAAACAATGAAAAACCAGATACAACTGGGCAGTCCTTTGTTCAATGAAACACACGTCGAACTACCACGGTGATGGTCAACATTAAGGTTGCGTGTTAAGTTGAAGCAATAGGTTTGTACAAGAATCCTAGCCCGTTCGATGGGAAGGAGATTTAAAAACTTGACAAAAAATTAAATCCTGGACATGAGTTTGAAAAGGCAGAAAGAACAAGTGAAGACTGGTTAAAAAGGATGACAGCGTCCCATACTCTGCAGTTCCATCAGTGTGTGTTGTGTGTAAGGTATTCTCCCCTCAGTAGATCCTGCCTCGGCTTCTGTTGCCGCGGGTGCCAAATCCTCGTCCCCGGCCCCCTCTGAAGCCACCGCGTTGCTCTGGAAACAAACGGCAACGGTGGAGATCAGTAAGCAGGGTGCAGAGAAGACATTCCCATTCAGTTCAATTCATCCTATTGAAAACTACATCGATCTGTCACCACTTCATTTCAAGAGCTGGAAATTGCGAATGCAGTCGCAATTTTGCTGGTTTCAAAACAAACTGCTGGCAGATTTCTCTGAAAAATAGACACGTTTTAGCCAACATAAATGGCTGTGGTTTGCGAGCGTTGGATTATGCGTACCATAGGTGCCAATGGTGGCGCTGTATTTGCCACTGGGGGGGTTGTAGATCTGCCGTGCGTCACGCCGCGGAAGCACAGGGAGCTGCTTCTTGATCGCACTGCCTGGACTAATTTCCTCACCAGACGGCCGCTTGGGTCTGTGGAAGAACACCAGGAAAATGGTTGTTGGATAAAACTAACTAGAGCCGTGGCCGCCAAAGTCAAAGTGGCACTGCTCACAGGTCACATTGCTTGGGGAGAACATCGGGTTGGAGAAGCAACAAGGGTTGTGTGCTTTAGCCCGTTGGCCCATGTGTCCACCTAGAGTCATTACCTGTGCTCCGGTACCAATCCAGAACCTAGCTTTTTGGAAGTTAATTTTTCTAGTGTTGTGCCTATATATTCTGCTCATGTAATGTCATTGAACTTTAATTTGACACTGTAGTTTCCATATTGAATTTATACCACACCAAAAAAATTGTGTAAAAAGGTTTGGGGTGGAAAACCATTCGTCAATCATGTTTAAACTTACGCTGCGGCTGCCTCCGTTTTCTGCACCGGCTTCCAGGACAATGTGACTGTGCTCTTGTATGATGGTGGATTGTGGAACAGATCCTGAAAGAGTGAAAATGGTTGTGAAAAAAAGGCCATAGAGTCACATAAGCTTCTACCATCAGATATTTAGTGGCTTACCTTGATCAGTACATTGATGTTGTTGGTAATCTTGAGAGCCACCACTTTAATCTTATTCTAAAGATGAGTTTTGAAAGGGAAAATATGAATTGACCATTGAGGTATTTCACACTCAAGCAGAGACCACCATCCGACCGTGAAAGCAATATTGAACGCAGATTCTGAGACGCCATTTACCTCGTCTGTTTTCAATGAGTCTCCCGTCTTTCCTTGTAGTGCCACTCGTAGCTGTCTAATGTAAACCTGCAGGCCTCTGGCAAAGTACTGTAACCTTGAGATGCACAGAAATACAAACAATTCACCAAGGGTTGGTATGGGTTTCACTGAATGTACGCACTCAACCTCTGCATCTTCAACTAACCAGTCGGTTCTACTTAGGTTTGATGTATATGAACATCAAGACGTTATGGGATAGAAACCAAGGTAACCAACAGGGTAACACTGCTCACCTGATCTTGAAGTCTTTGAGTTGCTCTGCATCCACCTTGTCCAGCAGGAAGTCAGGCAGCTTTTTGCCTAGCTGGTGAAAGCCAAACAGGAGACACTCCACGTAGCTGAACTGCAACTTGGGTTCTTCACTCACAGTGTTCTCCCCATTCTCTGCCTCGTCTGGTGGCAGGGGCATGTACTCCTACATGGACCAACAGAACAATAAGATGAGACCCAAACAAAAAGGCCTTCATTTCAAGGAAATTGAAAACACAATGGAAAGTGAGGGGCAGACACATGGGTTATGATATGGCCATGTTAATGCACCAGGACATACAGAGCCCTACTCACCACCAGCTTGGTGAACAACATGTTGAGGTTTGACTCCAGCTTCTCCATATCCCCACAATACGGACTCATCTCAGCCAGCAGCTTCAGAACCTACATTCACAGACACACATCCTTTAGCAGATGACCTCAAGGTTTCATTCACTTTTTAATGGCAAAAAAACAAGCACAAGCTCACATCAAGAACTTGGCAGGAAGACAACTGTACAAACCTCTAGCTGAATGTCCAGCTCAGCCACAGGACTGGTCAGGTTGCTGAGGTTGGGCAGGACATGTTCACAGAAGTAGGTCACAAACCGCGTTGAGTGGACATTTTTCTGGAATAATTAAACGCAAATTTGTAAAGAAACAAACAACACTTTTCTTCAGCATTAGGGTCTACTTTGGTGAAAAATACAACAAAAATATCCTAAATGCATCACTTTGGCACCGGGTGCAATTAACTAGCTGTTCTTCCCAACAGCAACCAATACAAAACATAGGGATAGCAGGTTTTTGCAATCCCTGTTTCCGATTGGCTCAAAGGACTCAACCTGCCACCAGTTAGAGCCAAAGGCTCCAGTGCAGTAAACCGTGTTTCACCAGAGATGGTGTGGTTCCAGTGGTTGGACTTCTACCATTAAAAAGAGTTGGCTGTAATGCTCACAGAGAAGAGAGGCAGAGCCTGGCGTGTGCACTGCATGAGACGGTCCACTGTGTCCGGATCGGCAGGGTTGAGTGCCTGCTCCAGGAAGGCCTGCTCCACAACCAGCTCCACCAGCTGCTGACGGCCACTCACGGTCTGCAGTACACGCAGACCCGACACCACGCGCATCAGCAGCACAAACTCCTCTCCCGTCACGTCCTCCAACACCTGGACACGGGGAAATGGGCACCAGACCTAATATTTAGGGTGTGAACTTGACCGGAAATCATTCGGTTTTACACTAAAGGGCTGAATGATATGGTAAAAACAAAACAAATCATACTGCGTTTATTTTAATCATATCGCAATCACTATTAGTGGCAGGAAAGATCATTTTTGTATCACAATTTTAATCTTCACTGAAAAAACTATTAAAATCATGATGTGAAAACAATGAGCAGGCCAAGCCATCTCTGCAGCACTCCAGTACTTCATTTATAATGGTGTTATAAATTTACATTTACACATTTTACCCTTATCACAAAATTGCAGCTCCTGCAATTTGGATATTGCACTTGGCCATAATTGCGTATATTTTTATACTGCTTCTTTGACCTATTCCCTTGTGACAGACGTGATCTTTTCAGCTGCAAAATATGTTTATTTCCTGCTCTGACTTCAGTGTCATTCTACGACTCGGATCAAAACACCCTCATATCACGTCAATTAAGAAAACAGGGAAAATACTCCCGTCATAATTCCAATGGTATCAATTGGTAATTATGAGCACACCTTTTTTGTCTCTGCAAAGACGTAATCCTCCACTTCCTTGGTCATGACGTCCTCGGGCAGAGTCTTGAGTTTGAGAGACAGGAACTTGATGGCTCGCTCCCGAACGACATCCTCCCCCTGCAGGATCTGGGAGAACAGCCCCCCGAGTGTACCTGAATGGAAGCAGGCCAAGGCCATGACAGTCACATTGATGGCCGCAGAGAAATACAAATGGAGTACGGATATTGGAATCCATCAAGTGGTGGCCTTTTCATTTTGACACAAAATTGATGCGGGAAGGCAAATTATATTTCAATATCGAAAATGTTACATGGCGTTACATGGTTTTGATTCAACGTAGCAAATGGTGGTCAGGACATCCAATTCATTTTATTTAATTATTTAATAAAATAGTGGCCTTCCTGTTATAAGAAATTTGGTTGCTTTATCAAAACTTTGTATGCCATCCCCACTTAAGCTGACTCAGAGGAAAATCCACCCTTTCATTGATTGGCATGCCAAGGTTTCAACCATAGATTGTTACCAGTTAGTTTACAGTTCTGCAGAAATATAAAACGTGTGTATTTGCCTTCTTGCCTACTAACTCAAGTACATTAGCAGAACTTTTTAGCTGAACATTTAACCTACAAGGTAAGCGGTGCAGATAAACAAGGTAAAATTACAAAAAAAAGTTCTCACCCTTGGCATCAGTCTTGAAAATCGATACAAGGGCTGTATTCACTTGGTTGAACTCTGCCGTGTCATCTGAAGCGCGGGCACACACATACACACATAATGATTGGTGATTGGAGAACTCCACTTCATGAGCATTATTCCCTGTTCTCTTCATTATAAAACTGCCAATATTAACATCACAACATAAGCCAGTACCTGTCTGGAGGAGCTGGGTGAGGATGTCTGCGACCCTGAGGATGTTCTCCCCCGTCGCAAAGCGTGGGAGCTCTTTGATCGCCTGTCGCCTTATCTGCAAACAGCAGGTCGTACATTTGACTGTTATTGTCGGGACCGTGTGCGTTTAACACCGACACGGTTTTCAAACTTTGGAAACCACTCACCGACACATCTTCATCTTCACACAGGTCCAGCTGGGCGTTGATGGCGGCGTCGGCCAGCTCGGGAAAGCTGCTGAAAAACTTGGGGATAAACTGAGCGGCGAGACGCTTCTCCTTGGGACCACCCTTGACGCCATCCAGGATCACCTGGTAGGCGTCTTTATGCTGCGGACGGAAAAACGCCCATTTAGGTAATGCATGGAAATTAATACAAACCGGAAATAAATGTAAATTTTTCGTAAAATTGAACAAGTAAACACCAGGAGTTCATTGACGGAGTCCAAGCTGATATCCAGCAGCAAGCTCGCCTGCTAGCATTTCAACGTTAGCTTAGCATTTTTAACATTGTTACATAAGGAATACCCTCTTCGCCTGACCGGCATCATCCATTTAAAACGTGCGTTTGCGATTATTAAAACAGTGCTTTTAGTAGTATTTGCTTTCGATGCGTTTGCTCATTAAAATACCTGGCTGAGGTTGTCCTTAGCATCAGCAAGGATCCCATAGTTACGGTACAGCTCCTCGATAGTGACCGCCATCAGCGTGTCCGAGTGCGTGGTACGACGAAAAACGCCAACGAAAACACCGATATCCCGTACAGGGGCAACTTTAGCTCTGCTTCTAGGCGTCGTCGATGAAAAAATAGCCTATTCCAAAAAGAAAATGCAATTTTAAAAAGTGCACGGGGAGAGCAAATGTGTATAAATGTGTGACTGAAGCCCCGCTCTCCGTTTCATAAACGTTAGCTAGCCTTTTGCTAGGGAAAAATCCTCACCGCGCACGCGCAGACATACCTCCTCCGAGCCAGAAGCTACCGGCATCACACGTGACCATGGACACGTGACCAGTCAGACGCGCCACAGTAAAAGCCATACGAATTTAGACACCTAATGATTTTAAAATAATAATAATAAAGTAAACATGTGTATGTTTGTCATGTGATTAAGCTAAAACACCACTAGAACGAAGGAGGTTTGTATTTTTTATTAATTCATTTTACATTTGCGTACATTTACATTTGACTCTTGATAAGTGCACACTTGGTTGTCCGTCTCCCCTTTATTATCCATAACTCGGCAAACAAGCCGTTTCATATCGTAATAGTTTGGTCGTAGCAATGTGCACCAGTATGAAGCCTGGCTGTACACTTTCTACATCGTTGCCCATGTGGAAAGCCATCGTCAGTCTTTGAAGTGGACAGAATTAGGAAAGCGGAAAGTTTACCAGACACAACAAAAGTCCAAAGGTTTATGAAGGATACACCTGGACCTGGGCTGATTACGTGGTAGTGGATGGGTTTGCAGTAAAAAAAAAACTAACATCTTAAAGGTAACTGACAAACAAATTAAAAAATATATATTTTGTAAAGATAATGTCACTGACGTACTTCCACTCACTTTGTTAGTAGTAGAGTAAGGGCTTCAGGGAAACGTGCATCTGGGTCATTTCTGCTCATTTGAGTATTTTGATGGGATTAATCGATTTTGCAAGAATGGAGTTTCAGATGAGCTACTCGCCTAAACTTGCTTAGGAGATAAATTAGGTTTTGATATGTTGTAATAAAATAAAGTATTGCAATGGCCAAGGGGCAAGTCTTTAATGTCGCTCCATAGCAAAGATGATAAATCATAGGAAACGGATTCCTGCTCCAAACTGGACTCCATCACATATCCTGTAATAAAACAAGAAAAAACATATTGACATCAAAAAAGAATGGGAGATACAAATCATAAAATTAAAAAAAATTAACAATGTGGGAAAGTACATAGTGCGGGAAGACCACAACTCAATTAGAATATAAATCCTTCTTGTCACTTGCAAAAAAGGCCTACCAAATTCTAGCAAATATCCCACTTAAACTTAAATATCCCACCTTGTTATTTGTATCTACATTTCTGGTATTGTGATGTTTTCAATTGTTCTACTGTCCCGAATTTGCTGTCTGGGATCAATAAAGTATTATCTAACCTTTTTTAAATTCAGCCCTGCATATTTCTTATGCATTCAAATGCGTCTGACCAATATATCGGACACCCATTCTACCCATTCTACTAGTTACCCACGACCAGCAAGCGTGTGGGCCTGTGTTTCTAAATCAGTGTGTGGTCAGCTAGCTTAGAACCGTACTTGTCTCCACTCTGGACTCCCATGGGGATACAGTAGTTGAGCTCTAGCCGGGCGATGTTGCCCAGTCGGAGCAGAATGCCTGCTCCGTACGACCAGCGTATGCACTCCGCAAGCTTCTTTAGATGGGCTTGGGGACCTTCACCTGAACACAAATTAAAATGTAAAAAAAAGAAAAGAATAATAGCACAATAAATAAACTCCTCCAATATAAGATATTAGAGCACCAGAAACAAAGACTTAGCTCTGGAATAAAGCTCTGGACTATGTTATTAGCCCTGTATTTTATAGTAACTACGTTGTAAAACCTCAGTTTGAGACGAAGAAATAAAAACCAATACGGCAAAACTTTAGTTACAACTCTAAAGTGGCTGACGAGAATGTGCCTACCATAGTTGAGGTTACACAGATTCCCGGCGTTGAGGAAGAAGTGTGTTCTGAAGAGGTCACCGAAGCCCCCCTTGCCTGGTCTGAAGGGGAGGGGTGTGTAGAGATGGAGACCTCCAGCACAGTACGCCTCGCCTCCCAGGTAGTCACCTGTCATACCAAAGTGTTGCAATCAAGATCAAAACAGTATCATGAATATTATTTGTCTATAAATATTATTTGCCAAAATATATCAAATCAGCTTGAAATAACTCCATTGTATGGAGTTGGTATACATACACCAACAGGTATGCAATGGAAGTGGAAGGAGTGGAATATATTTTAATCTCTGAAACGTTCTGCTGGAAAAGAGGGTTGCTTTTAGGTTTCAAAGCTTCCAATGTTCCTTTTTTGGTTGTAAAAACATTTACAACAAATCTGAACCAAATCAAGCCAAGAGGAGCACTCAACCACAGGATTAGTATGTTGTTGTATGGCTCTTGTGTGTTCTTGACATCAAGCACCCACATGCCAAATGCATGCCAAGTATGGATGGCTTTCCCTTTCAAGCCACTTCATATATTGCCACTAAAAAAGGCATCTTGGTGGCTTACTATGTAGGCACTGTGCATTGTAGCGACCTAGGAACATCCATATGCTACATGTCATTCCCTCTCTTTCCCTCCCTTTCAACCCACTTTCACTCTCCCATCCATAAAGGCATTAAAGCCCATAAAAAATAGACTCACCTTTACTCTGTGGGCCCATGCTATACATGCTGAAACCTCTGACACTTGTGGGCCCACCAAGGTAGAACCTAGCCAACACAAACACACACGACCACTTCACTTTCCATACCATTTCTTCAATATAAAACAGTAACAAAAAAAAAACAACAGATTATGATTGTTACTGATTTGTTGCTGGACTGGAAGGTTTTCAAAGTAATTAGAAAATTCAGACTACTGGCATGTAGGGTGCTAGCAGCCAGATGAACTTGTATTTCCACCTGTCTGTGATGCTTGTGGGACTGGTATTGTCAGTGTTACCTGTCTGCGATGCTTGTGGGCTGATCACCGATGGGAAGCAGCAAGCCACCCCATAACGAGGCTGACAGAACCTGGAGAGGAATGAGGCGTCTACTGAGACGACAGCAGACTAGTGTGTTGTCTAAAGGGGTGGAGCCTTTACCAGAAGCAAAACCTTTCAAGCTAAACATAATCAAAAACATGTAGCGTAGATACGAAAATAAATAAAAACAGCCGTATGTTTGGGTATACATTATTTGTACTTGAGTTTTCTGGCCCATGGGCTGTAAATTACTGTGGTCCAGAAATAACCACATTTCTCAAGTATATTCTTAGCATCTAGAAAATGTTATAAAAAGAAAACAGACCTGCAAGGTCAGTTTGTGATAGTTAGCAACGTCACTCAATCTTTGTATGAAAATGACTTCTCACCGAGTCCCAGAAGAGACTTCTGTTCAACTGAATCTCAAAGTCCTCCTTCAGGAAGCGAGCATCTCCACCGGTGTAACCAGCCAATTCCTGCACCACCAAAATGCAACATGGTAGCATGGTATTCACTATTCAACAATGGGGCTTTTCAAATCAACACATTTGCAGAAGAACACTTACCTGATGAACCTTGAGGAGACCACCTTTCCTGGGCAAGATGGAGGAGTTTCTGGTATCAATGACCATCGCATGCTGAAGAGAGGACAACAGATTTAGATAACGTCTATAATATTACAACTTCCAGTGATAACAATCATAAAAAGTGTCATAAAACTAAATCTAATACACATGAATCGAAAATATATTTTTTAAGCTCTTCCTGATACACTTTGCATTCAACTGGTCATTAAGAACATGACTTGTAGTATAGTACTGAAAAAACCACAACAACAACAACAAAAATCAATAACCTAAAACCATCATTACATCTACAGGTACAAATTGACACGACAACAGGTCTTCAGCAAAACACCGGGAGAACGTGCCGATAGTGAGGACTTGAGGGAGTGGCCGCTCTCCTCTCTGACGGCGAAGGATGCCGTTCGAGCCAGACAGCCCAGTTCTCTCCATACTCCCTCCCACTTGAGGGTATGGTTGGTCTTCCACACAGGGAACTGTCAACGGCACACAGACAGGTCCACAAAAATATATGACCTACTTCCAGCAGCTTAAATTCAAAATGACCATTTAATTCAATATCACAACAGAATAGATTATTGAGGCGGTTAAGAGGTGTTCACAAAGACAAAGCTGCTGTGAATGGACAAAATGAGTTACACTAATTTCTGTGGAGATGCCTCGATCGGTCTCCCTCAGTGAACTCCATGGAAATTGTCCTGTGACTTTGTATAGGTTGATGGAGACACTGAAAGTGGAAAAAGGAAAAGAAAAATGAATCACAATGTCCACTTCCAATGCCAATCTCCCATAGCCAGTCTCCACCTTGCAAGCTCACACAGTCTGGGGAAAACTCTTGAGGCGAAAAGGATCAGACTCCGGAAACAACGGTCAGTAGTTTCAATGATTACCATCAGTCCTTTTCCCTACCCACCAACCTTCCATTTTCCTAACCAACTTTTGAGCCTAGAATTTAACCACATTTATTTGAGATGATTTTGATTTGATTTCTTTAACCTAATACCAAAATATCAACCTAAGGATAAATATGACTACTATATGATTTCCTTTCTCACATATATTCTAATGTTAAGACAGCATATGTAGACAATATTTATAACACCATCATTGCCTCATTTTGGCAGTTTTTAACCCCCCCCCCCCCCCCCATATTTTGACAATAGTATAAAGTTCTGATCCAATTCAAACGTACTTGCGTTCAATGTTCCCTGCTTGAGGTTTGAAAAACGATAGGCCATAGGAAGTTTCTTTAGTGCCGTAGGAGAACTGGAACGTCAGCTTCTCCGCACGACCAAATGTATTTGGCAGCTTCAGGCCCAGTACCTGTAATGTGTAGGTTAATAACCATTAGATACAGGACATGGCTCTTTGTAAACAGCTAGTGCTGCTCCTAACCTAAACCAACAGTCCAAAGGGATTTCGATATTTACCAGCTACACATTTGACACATACATTGCCCAAATTGAATTGTAACCATTTTCCTTACTTGTGTTGTTGTGTGATTCCTGTTAAACCAACACATGGACCAAGTGGGGACTACGTACCATGCTTCCTTCATTGTTGCCCACCATGGTGTTGTAACTGCCCGTCATCCGCCTGAGCTCCGTCACCTCAAACGTAACATCTAAGCCATTAGGAAGGGCATCAACTCCTGAAGAAAAAAAAATCAAACAATACATTTAGAAAACGTGTCGGCAGCATAGACCCAGACAATAATAGTGTTGTGGTGTAGCCGCAATCAAAGCACCCATACCTCTAACAACTCCAAATAACAAAATCCATTGTTGTAAGTACATCAAGTGGGTGACAATATATACCTTGTGAGGTGTCAATGACAACTTCCACTTTTCTGAAGATACCAAGACGCAGCAGTCTCTGTCTGGCTTCGTGCGACCTCTTCATTACCTGGAACAACAGCATCCGCCTGAATCAGCTCACGTCGCCCCATGTGGCTAGACACTTAGAGGAGGGTCTGGACTCATACATTCATGTACAATGGATGCTCACGTCTATTAGGTTTTTGGCTCGAAACACTTCAGCGATTTCATAAGTCAAGCAGTCTTCCTTGGTTTTCCCCAGGCCATCTATGTGGACTTTTTGAACTACAACCTGAAAGAGATATAGATACCAGTTGTCTAGTGTGTGTGAGACAATATCAGAAGGCTGTGTATGTATTTTACTGCTACTAAAAGGGATACTGGATGTTACATTTTTGTTTTCAAGGACTTCTTGCTTAGGATCCTGATCCACATCTGGCGCGTCCACGTCATCGGCATGGACCCCTAGCTCGGGTCCCCTCATGGGGAGAGGGTCCAGACTCTGCAAGACCAAACAACATGTGATGTGATGTAGTTTGTATAATGTAATATATCTGCAACAAATACACGAAACGATGGGAAACAGTCGTATAGCAGGGGTGAAAGGGTCAGTGTGGACCGCAGGCAGCAGTCTATGGAAATAACTAACATCGCTATGGACTGACATCACTGACGGGCAGCATTGACCGACGTATAGACTACTGCATGCACATAATATTACATAATATATACAACATGCACGTAATATTACATTACATTACGTAAGGTTATAGCAGCCTATGATTATTTACAGTGTATTGGCAGAGGTTAGGTTAACTGCTACACGGACCCGACAACAGCACACAATGCCTGCTTCATAGAGGTCATGCTTTCATGTCTTAGTATGTGTCTTACCCTCGCGTGGACGGTACCCATGTTTAGACCCGCGGTACCGGTTATTTTTGGGACGTAATGTGTCGCAGTAGCCGCTGGTGAGGATATAAATAATGTCTATTTAGTGAGGAAAGGGTGAAGTACAGTCCGCGGAGGACGCCATGACACGCTGTGACCACGCCCTCTGAGGCTCGTCCAGATCCATGCACGTAGTGGACCGGGACTGTATAAAGATATAGTCTTTATCTGTATATACAGACATACAGTCTTTATCTGTATACAAAGATATACAGTCTTTATATACAGTCTATGGTAGTGGACCAGCTCGTCTCTGTCCGTGGTCTGTAGAAAATATAATACTAAATCTAAATCTTCTCTTTACATACATGTTATTCACAATTTTTACAATTTCCACGGGAAGATGACGAAAGAAATATAACAATTATTCATCCAGATTACTCAGTCATTTTTATTATTATTATTTGACAACAATGTCCCATTGCAGTTGTGAACTCAACACAGAACTGACACATATTGAAAGAGCAGCATAACATAACCATAAAGCAGCAGCATAACATAAACATAACCATAACATAACCATACACATAACATAACCGTACACATAACATCAAACGTTATGGTTCTTCGTACGTCGCCGAGCCTCTTTGTAGACCTTTCCCCCTGCGTGCACAGACAACACAACCATCAGAAAACATGAAGACATGAAACGGTCCCCCGGGTCGGCGTCCCTGGACTGGCACTTACGCTTCTTCTGTGAAAGTCTCGCGAGATATTCGGTCGTGATCGGCGCCCTCCGGACACTCGTCTATGTGGCTCACCCCTAGGGTGAGCAACGCTAGTGGGGGAAGCAACATGCTTATGTTATTTTAAACATGCAGTGAATTGTAACTGTATCGTTTCGTATCTCGATATAGTGATGTGGGCACACAGCCCGAATGGAAATTCACACAACAGGGCTGTGTTGCATTCGTCAGATGATAAATATATATGTGTAACTTACACGCACATATATATTTGTATATCTCTGCTCACCTTCCTTATATTGGGCATAGGTGACGTATCCCTCATTAGTTGGGTCTATGAGTCCAAACACGGAGTCCAGGTTGGACTCGTTGAAGAGACAGGGTCCGTCCACACGGTTATCTCTGGACTCCTTCAGCTGGTCGAGGAAGCCAATGAGAAACTCTTTAGGATCCTCTGTAAAACAATTAATTAAAAACATGACCCGTTAGCACCATGGATGTAATAAGCTAAGCACACATACATCATGGATGACAAGATTACAAATGTAAAACAGCTTTAACCTGGTCTGTAAAATAACACATTGCTCGTCAGGTTGTTCATGAGTTCGACAATTTTGTGCTTTTCTAGATATTTAGCCGCTTCTTTTGCTCTCGGAGTCGCCATCTTTACTACTGCAAATGTTAGTTCTGGTTGCTAGGATACCCCGGCCGGCCCGGCGCCAGGACGATGGGACCGGGGGGGCAATGTGTTCATATCATAAAATTAATTGATTTTTCCATGCGATTGCCTCGGAAAGGCTGAAAAAAAACATAAGGCTACTGTTTCGAAATCAAATAATGCCTTTATTAATCAAAGCACTTATATAGCACTAGCAGAGCGATTCTATAGATACAAAAATCTAAACCATGCCATTATATGACAACATAAAAGTTGTAAATAAGATAAGGAAATACAGTATGACTCACTTTTACAATACGTTAGGACCAAGTACAAGACGGTGTATTCATGAATTCATTCAGAACATTATGATGATTCAACCAAAAGGGACCACAGTGACAACATATTGCATTTTCACTGAAGCCAGTGACATCAAAAGGTCTCTAGCTCTGATAATAGCAAAACATCTGTTTTGGTCTCCTCATCAACCTTCTCAGATATGTTGTCCAATGGAGAGGGATTTAAATAAAATCTGCAACACTTTCACAAAATATCAAATATGTCCTCCACTTGAATACATTGTCCATCCCTGAGCTCACAGGGCATGTGGATCAGTCAGTCAGGTTTCTGTGCAGAGTTCAGCTGCTGCTGCTGTAGGGCAGCATTAGCCTCCTCCTTAGCTCTGTAGCCCAGCAGCTCTGTCCTCAACTCGCCAGGCCTGGGTGGGATCTCAGGTATACTCTGGTGGAGGGAGACAGACAAACAGACAAACTGTTAGTCCACACACTTAGTCAAGAATGTTGAACATCAATTTGCAAATTAACCTATTCTTGTTGACACTGGGGATCCAACCCAGAAGCCTTCGACTGGGAGTTGAACTCTCTAGTATCTCCACTGTTGTAGATACAATTACAACGACAACAACTGCGAGGGATTGATTTATTATTATGGAGTGAAATAGTGAGACTCACAAGGTCAGGCAGGTAGTATTGGTGTACAGTCTGTGCTCCTGCGAACATAGCAAGGACACTGGCCCCAAACATCCTCAGGTAGCGAGGCCAAGACACACCTGCTGGCATTATGTCAGCTTTACTTTAACCTGCAAGGAAAGAATGGCAGGACGTGATGCATTGCACATAGATATGGATAGGTTAGGAGCCTTAGTTAGAGGTCATGACTTATAAGTAAATTACCTTTTTGAGATTTCAAACCAGGTGTAAAAAGCCACATACATTAAAACAGAGTAACACAACAACGCACTTGTGGTTTTGCTGTTCATTGCAAGACTATATGGCAAAAGAAATATGTAAAAACAACAACAACTTCACAGTTCCCTGCTTGCTTTACAACGTATTTTCTATGGTGTATGTTTCTATTGTAATTAAACCTGTAATATATGCTTGTTAAGTGTAGGTTTACTCTGTAGGATGTATTCATGAGTACGAATCACAGAACAGCAACCAATAAACCATAAACCACGACATAAACACGTGTACAATAAATCCATGTTTGCTCGCTTATTCGAGAACTACGATCGCTATCGCAGCAGCTACACGTCCCTACTCGTCTAGGTAACATGGTTGTGATCAGAAACGTTACCTTCTTCAGAGAAGAATCACATGTCATTGAGAAGTGTCATCTGGACCTGCATGCTGCTGCTGCTGGTGTTCTCTAGTGTTCACGTCTTGAAGCTCAATTCTTCTCCCAGAAACTCGTGTTTACGTGTCACTATTCACGCACTCTGTCGCCACCCTGCGTCCTTCCCAGGTACCACACACTTGTGGCCTAATAGTGATTATTATTATTATTATTATTTACACCATTCAAGAGCTATTGAGTTATTCAGTACTTTGATTAGAGATTTTACCACATTGTGTCGCTCTTGTAATGACACATATCCATGTGATTCAGTCTGACTGTGTGGTCCTCCACGCCTATGGGCGGCGGTATTTCTTTTTCGCCCAAACGGGACTCATTAAACGATAAGCTGGACGTTTAAATGGTCTTTGTTTTGAATGGGGGCTCGAACAGTGTCCTTTATTACAAAAGAGCAAAAAATGTATGACAGGTACGTTATTTTCGTGTTGATTTATCCGTATCCCTCCGTGCTGATACAATGAGAGAGGTATCTGTGGATGGAGACAGTTTGCGAGGCATGTAAACGCGGAGAGCCGCCAGTAACAATACCTCCCCAGCAGCCGTCTTTGTACTACTGCGGTTAGGGTCTGCAGACACTTCCTTTTGTCCAACGTTGTTGTTTTTTCCCTTACCTCCTCCGTTAACGTCTCTCACTATGTTATCACCACGCACAATTATGTCGGCATAACCAAATGTTAGTTTATTCAAGTACATCGACGATTAAGATGGAAGAAAAACAGTATACGTCACTGACGGTTCCGACGGACTATTTCCAACAGTGGTGAGTTGGTCCTCGCCGAACCTGAATGTGATGCTGCTGGACGTGGGGACCAAGGTCCATCCTTGTGTTATGTCCGTGAAGTTTACATGTAATGCATGCCTGTCATGTTATGTTATTATGTATGAAGGCGTCATTTGTTTGTGAGCTTCTAAAAAAATATTTTTTTTTAAGGGACAATCAGAGGCAATCATTTTGTTAGTGATTCAGGACATATTGTACCGCATCAAAACAACTATTTCGCCAGTTTTTATTATCAATGAAATGTGGGGATGAATTGTTTCAGGGGAATGTACATGCAACTGAGGAAATGGGATGCAGGTCATAGGTTTGCCCATTGTAAGAGGTCATCTTAATGAGGTGTTAATACAAGGCTGAGGGTGCATGTAGGTCTCTAGGCAGCTTGTCACCCTTGGGTCCCACTGCCAGTCAGCTGTGCATGCGCTTGAAACCCCATCCTCCCGGTCCTTCACGCTATGCTCATCTATTTCCATTTAATTTACTCTGATTCTCTCTCTCTCTCCTATTGTGAATGTGTTGCTCTTCTGCTCCCCCCCCCCCCCCAGGTACCAGTCTAGCCAGCAGCACCCACAGGCCCAGCACCTGATGCAGTATCATAGCATGGGCCAATACGCAGAAGGATCCCGGGAGGAGCCCGTCATGACCGAGCTCTCTGTCCTCCGGGAACTCCCCTCGTCTCACCAGGAGTTCCTGTCGCACCAAAGCTACTATCCCCAGGGCTCCCACCAGGCCGAGCTCGACTATCACCACAACTTCAGGGAGAGCCAACAGCCTGCTTTCCAGCCCAGTCCGCAGCAGGAGTTCCCAGGGCATCAGGAGGAGCCAGGGAGGGTTCACCAACAGCTACAACCTGTCGATCCAGCACCAGGTGAGCGTCTGTGAGCGGAAGCAGCCGCACCTCTAATGTCACCGAGTCAATGTAACAATGCAACATGTTCTGCATATTGCCTTTTAGAGCCTAATAATAAACATCACAATCGGTCACTGCCATAGAGCCTAGTCACCTTTCCATTGAGTTATCATGGTTTCCCCAAAGATTCTAGAAGGTTTACCCACCCAACTAACCAATATGGCTGCGAGGTGAATAAGGTCTATAGCATGTCCATTGTTGATCAAATGTTCATAAGAAAACAAAGAAACATATCTTCACTGCCCTCTCTGACCACCGTTCATTCTCCTAGCCGTGGCACCGGGCAAGAGGAAGCGGGGACGGCCTCCCAAGCAGCATTCGGAGGAGAGCAAGATGCATCTGCTGGAGATGAGTGAGGAGGAGGCCGCCAAGAAGGCAAAGAGAGCCCTCAACCGCTTCAATGGCATGTCAGTGGCTGAGGTCATGGCCAAAACCTTGCCAGATGTTATTGCCTACAATCTTGACATATTGATAGTGAGTTATCTAATGCAGATGCATGTGTTTATACATATATTTAATTCTGGAAAGGTGGTCTTCTTTGCTGGCTTGCTAAACTGCACATGAAGGGTGGTTGTGGTTGTGCTGGTACTTTGTGCATCCATGCACACCAGTGTCAAGCTCCTGTTCGCAGAAAATGTCGACTTTCCAGGTCTGTTGCTATGGTAACACCTTGTTTTCTTTAGATTGGAATCAACCCAGGACTGCTGTCGGCCTTCAAAGGACGGCATTACCCCAACCCAGGAAACCACTTCTGTACGTCTTCTAATGCACTTTCATTATATCCCGCACATTGTTTGGTACTTGGTAGAATCAATATGCACAAGGTTCACAGTCGGTGCAGGACAATGTGGTGCAAATGCAAACGCTGACAACCCATGTTTACCGGGCGACAATGAATGGAAAGTGTATTCATGGGAATTGAGAAAACCATCAGGTGATGAGGTGGAAAAGCACATGACCAATTTGAAGGTTGTAACATGCAGGCATTCTTCTTTTTACTCATTATCTAAAACCCCTGTGGAGGTTACAAAGCCACGACGACACATTTGTACATTCTCTTCATAACCTCTCAAACGGTTGGTCTAATAGTCTAATGGATTTTGATGTTCTGTGCTTATGTTGTGCCCAGGGAAGTGTCTGTTCCTGTCAGGTCTGTCTGAGGAGCAGCTCAACTACATGCACGACGAGAGTCTTCCAGAGAAGTACGGCATCGGCTTCACCAACATGGTGGAGAGAACTACGCCGGGAAGCAAAGACCTGTCCAAGTAAACTATTAACTATACATGTTATTAGTTACTAGACATGTTACAGGCACTCTTTCTGCTAGGCTGAACAAGCTTAAATTGTTCAGACTTTGTAACAAACTGTTGTGAAGATGTTCATAGGTAGCAGAAGCCGGCCAAATTTCACAACAGCAATTTTTTACTTCTTTTAGCGTTTTGTTTTCAGCATACATACCTAATGGTAGAATTTGGTATCTTCAAAGTCGAACAGCCATTATAGTAACTGATAAATATTAAAGTGTTTTTTTGTTTGTTTTTTACAGTAAGGAGATTCGTGAAGGAGGTCGGCAGTTACTTGAGAAGCTTCAGAAATACAAGCCACTGATCGCAGCATTTAATGGGAAATGTAAGAATACTTTTAAAATGTTTAGATGATTTAACAGTCCCAAAGCATTTATGTGTAATCAGCCATTTTTCTGAGTACTGTTTATTTTGTTTGTTTTTTAACAGGCATTTATGAAATCTTCTGCAAAGAGATTTTTGGGGTTAAGGCAAAGAATCTTGAGTTTGGCTTACAGCCGTATAAAATCCCTGAAACTGGTACGGTAAGTTAATGGGCAACAGCCAACAGATCAAACAGGTGCCAAGATAGACCAGTATAATGACCTCACTGGGGGGGGAGATGCGTTAACTTCTTGACATGTGTCTCTGTGGATAGGTATGTTACTTGATGCCTTCATCGAGTCCGCGCTGTGCGCAGTTTCCCCGGGCTCAGGACAAGGTGCATTTCTACATCAAGCTGAAGGAGCTCCGCGACCAAATCAAGGGCACGGCACCAAGCCACGAAGTGACGGAGACAGAGTATTCCTTTGATCTACAGCTGGCAAAGGGTATAACTGTTACTTATTGTCCATCAAAAGTGTGTGTGTGTGTGTGTGTGCGTGTGTGTGTGTGTGTGTGTTTGTGTGTGTTGATGAACCGCTGAATTTTCTCTTTTTAAACAATACTAATTTGGTCTGTCACAAGTTTGACAAAATATGACCTCCTTTTGTTACTGTTTGAATTGGATTGCTTTTGCAGAGGACGCCAAGAGATTGTCAATCAAAGAGGAGCAGGTGGACCCAGAGTACGAGAACTGTGACAGGGGACGTGAGGAAGTGAGGCAAGGCACCAGCCACTGCAGTATCGCCAATGCCAAAAAGGAAGGTGAGCGGTGCTAGCGTAGTGTTTAAATGTAACGTAATCTCTGACATGGGTGGCACGGTGGCACTGCTGCCTCACAGCAAGATGGTCCTGGGTTCCAACCCTGGGGGGAGGGGCTTTCTGTGTGGAGTTCATATGTTCTCCCCTTGTTCACGTCACATCCATGTTAGGTTAATACTCCTGCCGGTGCCCTTGACTGTAAGGCAGTAGACCGGGGTGGTCCCCGGGCGCTGCACTGCGGCTGCCCACTTCTCCCAGTGTGCCATTGATGGGTTGAATGCAGAGATCACATTTTATTGTAATTGTGCAATGACAATAAAAGTTGATTCTGTACATGTAAGTAGGGGAGAAAACAATTGGCCGTAGATAACAATCTGCAAATGAGCATCATTTGGTTCTTCCCTTCAAAGAACCAGGTTGGGTTCCTTGGCCCCCACTATTTACAGAGATGATTTTAAGTTTTCTTGTTTTTATTTATCCCTCAGTTATGCTGAAAGCTGTGTGTTACATCTCTGGAAAAGTCAAAGTTGTCTTGTGGGATACACAAGCCTTTCCCCTGCACCCCTTGTAGCCTAGGAAGGAACCTGTCTATGATTAGCAGCGACGCATTGACGTCTTCAGTAATGCCTCTGTTGATGCCTTCCTTCCAGAACCTGACAGTAAAGACCATGCGGCAGGTCACATGACATGTAACCCGTGGACTCCACAGTCGTTTGTGGAGCAGATACCGGATATCAACTGTGATAGCAGCACCATACCTCAACCCCCGGTTGAAGGCAAGACGTTTTGAAGACACCAATGTAATGGAGAAAATGTCATCGGGGGTCATTCCAGTAATGATTCGTCATGTCTGCATGTGTCACACAAGGGGGGGGGGCCAACAGTGCCTGGACTTCCACGTCTTTCAGACAAACAGTTTGTATTCTTGGTGTTTTTTAGTAATATAATTTATTCCATTTCGTACCGCATGTGTGTTTTTTCGGTGACTTATTTTTGTATCTTGGGGGAAAAACTGGGATTTTATTATTTTTATCATGTATAATTGTGTAACTGTGCTCCGGAATTTCGGATTTGTGATTGCGGAGCCATTAAATACCTTCTAATGTTCAACTTCAACTTTTATGTGATTTATTTTTTGAAACCATTCTTAATATTTCTGCCTGAAGTAAAAAACAAAACGATAGAAATGAGACCATCACATATTCATGCATTATAAAAGGTCTGCAGGCATGTATTTGAGTTTTTGCAATATTTATATCTGAGAAATATTTTTTCATACATTTAATTATCGCATTGTTTGTTGAGATAAAGAATGGTCTTTTTGGAAATGTATGTATGTACCAAAGACATAAAGGTTAGTAGGGTTGAACTTATCTCCATATTTTTGCTCCGATGCCCTGGCTGAGCCCACCCTTGTCTGATGTGTGGTCTGTGTTGTCACTGGCATTTTATATTCCATAGGTGAAATTAAGTAGATGAGAAGCATCTTAGAATTGGTCCCCTGGTGAAGGGTGGCTAAGCTCTGTCACAGAAGGCCCTGCAACTGCAAAATGTTCAAACTGGATCTGTTCAGAGGTCATGACCTCTGGCTTGCATTGCTATGTTGAAGTGAAGAGCTCACATGCTAATGCATTTGTTTTTCTTCTTGGCTAAATAAGGTAACGCAGTGATACTAAGCCTAACCCATATAATCCAATACATGCCTTTTGAAACCTTAATTATACAAAAGTGCACCAAAATAAAATGAGAACTGTGGTTTGGAGAGACCAGTTCAGTTATAAATATCGCACAAGATATAGAAGGTGTAGGATGCATATACATATTTGTCGTTGTTTATTGATATTGCACATTGCATCATCATCATACAACTAATTGCTCACTTCCCCAGGTGCCAACGAAGAGAGATTTGCTTTGTAAATATCCACACGGACACATCCCCCTTTTTAAACATTGGTATACATAACTGCAATTAAAAAGTGCCAGGCCATCTTTCATTGGTTGTTAAACATATCTATCTCTCTCTCTCTCTCTCTCTCTCTCTCTCTCTCTGTCTCTCTCTCTCTCTCTCTGTGTCGGGGGGTGTGGGGGTGGGGGGGGGGCGGGCGGGGTGGGTGG
>JAOPJI010000142.1:8853799-8869313 GCA_027122695.1 Merluccius productus
CTCACTAATCAAATGGTGTGTGGGGGGGGGGGGGGCAGGGGGGCGGTGGGGGCGAGAGAACAAGATGGAGAGCCGTGAAGACAGAACGACTTTCATCTTTTCTCTTCTCTTTCATCTTCATCTATCACAAACACACGGAGGTAGGTCGGCGTTTATGTGAGGAAAATTTCAGCCATAAATAAATAAACCAGGCCGAAAACACAAACCCTGAGTGGTTTCGCGATTGGATGGATTGTATTTGTTGCTGCCAGGTTAAACCAATTAATTATATTATAAATAATAACAGCCTCTCTCTTAAGAGACGGCTGTGCATTTCTATAGTTAATTATCACCAAGTGCTGCAAGGAGCAATATGTAAATTGTTTTGTAAAAGGAAATCACAATGAGTCTCGTTTGCGACACCAAATCAACCCAATATAACGAGAGCAAATGAGCCTGAGCAACAACACAATTACGTGTGCACCTAATAAATCTTGTAATTTGGTAATTACGATGAGGCAGTGAGGACGTTGCCTTTGAACAGATTTCCAACCGTTCTTCGTCTTTCTTTTTTTTCATTTCATGCTTCGCTTTGCTCATTTTTGTTTTCCAACACCCGTTCACTGAGGAGCTTCTCAACCGTCCGACCACGCAGCAGCCATCACCTACCCATCCCTGTGTTTACTTATGAATGATAGCCATCAAAATATATTAGCCACCATTTCCCCCAAAACGACCCCTAACTCACTACTCGATGCTAACACTAACCTTTATGCCAGGATTGTTCTCTGGTCTTGCATATCCCCCTTTGTTACCCCCTTAAAGAAGACGACATCTCAAACCCCCATCTTTGGTTGTCTGGGGCCCACTCCAATACTGCAGTGAAGATTATAGTATTATAGTGTATCTCATTATATGGCTGACTGCTGTTAAAAACCCTCTTTGCACAACGGTGTGTGACTGAATGATTGTACAGTTTTACTTGTTTGTTTGCAGTCTGTGGCAAACTCATGAGTCAGTGCGCAGTGTGTGGCAAACTCAGTCATGAGACTGTGAGCAGACACATTTCACTCATGTGTAGTTAAAAACAAAGGGCGATCCAGCCTTTGCAGTACTGGCTCAGTGGGCGGCTCTGGAACAGCCGCCCACTGAGCGTCGGATCAGCTGACGCTGTTGCTGCTTTTAAATCTCATCTTAAAACGTACTTTTACAGAAAGGAACAGACCTCCTTTCTGTGGTCATGAGCTGGTGGCTTTTCTGTTTCTGTTATTGAGATTTATTTGGGTATGTGTCTATGTGTATGCATATATACATATGTGTATGCATGTATAAGTGTATATTTTTGTGTAGAGCTACGTGTATGCATATTTAATTAATATTAATTGTTTTGAATCTCACCATGGAAAGCACTTAGTGCTAAGTGCTCTATAAATACAATTATTATTATTATTATTGTAGATTTTTGTATTATTATTATTATTATTATTATTATTATTATTATTATTATTATTATTATTATTATTATTATTATTATTATTATTATATTGTAGCTTAATGGTTTTGCTAATTAGGAAAACAAATGTGACTAAACAAACCGGAACAGACAGAATCTGTATTTTTCCACCTTCTGCCTTACCTTTAAAACCTATATCTTAACCAGCACGCAGGGATTTGATCCCAGAGCCCATGAGCCGCACCGGAAAACTTTCCTTAACCTCCAGCCACGAGCAAACAACCGGACCCGCGTGGACACTAATGTATTCATGAGATGGAAATGAAAAATAGCTGTAAATCCATGGAGGGATCTGGAGGAACCCAGCCAGCCTTAAAGAGACAGGGCGCCTCGGCGCATTAGCAACAGCAACATGTTCATTGGGCTGCCGTTTAGTTAACATTGTCGCCAACTCATCCACTATTAAATGGAATTGGCTAGCAAGAGCCCACTGAGATTTTCTCCAAGGTTTTCGACCGCCGCTCGTCTGTCCAATCCAATGCCACGAGCTGTCAAGCTGAATACGTTGGCTTGGCTCTCCTCACCGGACCATAAGCCTCCATACCTGCCAGAATGGCGACCCCTAGTTTTATTTAAAAAAACTTTGACAGCGTTGATCTCTTAATGCCTTACCCTCTGTATGCCAGCTCAACCGTTGAATAACAGAAAAGCAATGCAGAAAAAGTTTTGCGAATCTGGGATTTGAAGCTACAAGTGATTGCACTCTCCGTACAATGCGGCGTATTGAATCAGAGCTGCTGGGAGATGCAGCGTCATGAAAAAAACCCAGAAGTTAAATGTGTTTTGGCCGTTGTGCCCCAGAGCTTATCATTTGGGCGTCTGTGAGGTAATAGGCTTTCAGCAAAGAATGGAGTCAATTAACCTCTTTTTCTGAATGCTATATGTCTCCACAGCAATGAAAGATCCAATAAGAGAATAACTAACTAATGAGACAACTTTACTGATCCCAGAAGGGCAATGCATTGCATTTGCAGCTTACCCAGTCCATACACACAATGGCCACGTCTTTATATGTCAGAGGCCACAGAGATCACAGTTATCTGCTTCTTTTCCTCAAACACACTTGTCCCTAATCCTCAAAAGGCACAGGATGCGGATCTTGCGTGTTGAAAATTAAATGACGCCCTGCCACTTCAACTCCCTCTACCACTTCACGTCAAAAGACCAAGGGTGTACGGAGTGCTACTTCGCACTGTTCACAGTGACTCATTGAATGTGATATTAATAATATAAGGTTATTCTTATCTTACCTGCCATAGTTGAAATTCCAAGGATCACTCCAATTGACAGCTCAATCTGAGTGCCCTGGGGAAATTCACACAAAGGGAAAATTAATGATGGCACACACACACACACACAAACACACACACACACATAAATAAGTGGTGAATACAGACCTGCAGGCATTTTTATTTAGACATCAACATTAGGAATTTTTATTTAGACATCAAATTTAGCTCATTCAAATGCGGTTCATTCTACGTTAATAAAAATGATTTTTTTGTTTGTTTTCGTTCAATAACGTCACACCGGAATCAATCCTTACTCTGTGTGAGGACCAAGAAGACGACGACATTCAAAATAAGTGCAACTGAAATGTCATTAACATCGGGCTCTGTTTCCTCATCTCCTTCCTATTCTGTTCCGGTGAGCGCTTGGCATTTCAACAGGTCACACTATGAGCTCTGCAGACAGACTTGTACCGTCTGCCCCACTGCTGGTGTACTGGTTTTACCTGTGCTTGGACCAGTAGGAGACTGTGGCCGTGGTCGAATTATGGCTGAACAATTAATTTAAATACTATCGACATCGCAATATGGCCAATCGCAGGAGCTACAATTTTCTGATAAGGGTAAAATGTGTAAATGAAAATGTATGACACCATTATAAACAAAGTACCGTAGTGCACATTTATTTCTCGAGATGTAAGAAAACGTGTGTTTGGTACAGGCCCCAACAAATGTCACATCATGATTTTAATAGATTAATAATTGTTTCAGTGAAAATGAAAATTGTGACGCAAAAATTATCATTCCCACTAATAGTGAATTGCAATATCGGATACATCCGATCGACTAGATTTATCGACTAATCTTTGCAGCCCTAATATGGTGATCACCGTATGGAATAGGGAATAAGGGAACAAGTGGACCAAATCTAACATAGCCTGGATCTTTATTGTCATGGTTACTGCTACTGCTTCTGTGCCCACTGAGCCCAAACTCCTTCATAAGTAATTGTTCAAACATTAAAAATAAACAGCTAGGTGTGTGTGTGTGTGTGTGTGTGTGTGTGTGTGTGTGTGTGTATGTGTGTTTGTGTGTGTGTGTGTATTTAATCCGTACAGTCCTCCACCGACTCATCCGCCCCCTTCCAACTGTGTTGTTATAAACTAATTTGCCAGATTAATTGACCAATGTATGTTGATACCTAGCCATACAAGTGGATAATTAGGTTTGCATCCGCATTACATGAAACATGATTTGACAAGCGGCTGCGCGGAGAGTGTTTGTCAGTGGAGTGGCAGCGGCGCCGCAGTACTCTGCACACAGAAGGAGTGATAGGTCTCAGAAGGAAATACGTGGCGAGTCCAGTAGGGCTAGAGCGGCTGTATAAACCTAATGAGCCCATAGGAGGATCGCTGAGAAAAGAAAATAAGAGATAAGTCTGTTCGCAGACGAAAAAGACCGGGGGAAAATATAAAAACCAAATGAGCGGAGGTAGAAGACAAAAGATAGAAATCTTTTGAGTCCCCAAAAGGCTCCAGGCTTCTGTGTCGCGCTTTGTCCCGCTGCTGAACAACAAGGTACCGACTACCGAGCATGAATGGGATGATGCACGCCTCTGTCAGGCGCATCGGGAGCGGGGATACTTACAGCGACAATCATGATGGCATTGTCCAGGAATCCAAAGCCCACGAAGGGAATCGCATTGTGCAGCAGCACTGAAAAGAACAAAAAGGTCAAACACATTGAAATCCATTTAAAAATAAAACTCACTCGAGTTACTTCAGCTGATTTCCACCGCTTTATTTTTCTTCTGTTTTCTTTATCTCTATCACAAAATTCAAATTCACTATGTTGAATATAAAGGCCAATCATACATATATATATATGTATATATATACATATATATATATGACTTGTATTGAATGTCAATGCAACAAAACAGGAGCAGAAGTCACACAGCAAGTAAATAAACATATTGGTAATTTTTAGTGAAGGTAACCATGGTACCAGACAAGGCACAATGCCCCTGTGGCGGATCGGTGGCCAATGTTTCCTCTCCTCGGTGAGACCTTGATTAATTTAGTCTCTGGAGTTTGTTGTTTGTTGTCAGCAGTAGCAGGCAAGGAAAGTTAACGCAGGGTGAGGTCATCAGGGAGTGAGTCTGTCTGTCTGTCTGTCTGTCTGTCTGTCTGTCTGTCTCTCTCTGAAGTCACTGGGAGGCTGAATTTTGAGATGTGTGTGTGTGTACAGTATGTGAAGGGAAGAAAACTAAAAGTCTGAAAACAAATACGAGGGGTAACGTAAACGGTTGTGATGGGGATTTTCGGATTAACATAATATTAAACAAAGAGATGCTGATAATTGCACAGGCAGCAGTGGGAATGCACTGCAGCACACAACGTTGTGTATCACCATCACTCAAAATGACTAATTTTAATCAGTGCTGCACACGACTGGAGGTGGAAGGCATTAAAAGATCATTACAGACACCAACATCATTTTAGCTTTTAAAAGTCTGAAAACCGTGTGAATTTAAGGGCCAATCAATTTGCCAAAGTTAACCGACTTTAATTCAATGCATCAAATGGACAGCTGGTCGACACTAAGAAATAATAAATGTACATTAATCAAAAGAGTTGAAAAAAATACTTTATTGTAAAACTATCTACAAAGATAGTAGATGGTGGTTAGATGATATATCATAATGTGGATGGATGCTATTGCTTATCCTATAGAAAAAGGCCAATAAGATGAATCTCAACATTTCCTTACATTATACACATTTTATTCAACACTACTTTTTAACATGTAGCTAAATCATGCGTAAACGTCCTAAAATGCAACATGCTGTCTTACCATATCTCAACTGTGCCTGGGTTGGTGGATCTACTTCCAGCTGTCCTGAAAAACAGAGAGAGAGAGAGAGGGAGAGAGAGAGAGAGAGAGCGAGAGAGAGAGAGAGAGAGGTGAGAGAATCCATTAAAGATCTGGATGTCATCTGTTCGGTTAAGGATTTCTGAGTGTCAGCGGGGGGGGAAGTCAGTTTGAATGTCACTTTTAACAACCCAATCCTGAAATGGCAAAGACCAAAAGTCAGGGGCCTACTCAAAATAGAGAGAGAGAGAGCGAGAGAGAGCAAGACAGACAGACAGACAGACAGACAGACAGACAGACAGAGGCAATCCAACGCTTGGTGAATTCTGCATCATAACCCACATCGAAGGATAAAAAAGCCAGGAACTCCCAATGTCACAGCCAATCAGGCCTCAGACACGCCTGATTGACAGCACACTTATTACAATCACTGTGTGTATAGACGTGTCAGTGTGTATAGACGTGTCAGTGTGTACGGATGCACATGTGCGTCCATGTAGTACTGAGCAATGAGTAGACAGAACGCGAAAATCTATTTAATATAGTATAAAAAAATAATGTGAAATAAATAGGCGTGGGTAGGAAAAGATTGAAAACCCCTTTCTAAAAAAATCAATGAGACTATCCCCGGGAAAGCTTGCAGCCGAGCTACAAATAGGGTGGTGCATGGGGTGTATTATATTTCCTAGCTTATTAGCTTTTCTCGATTCCTAGGGGGGGAAGCTCCCAAATCTAGCAGCCAGATTGGTCTGAAGTAGGTGGGTGTAGGGCTTAGCTGACGTAATAATAGAGAGGATATCGACTACTTCCTCTGTGATCCAATGAAAACACATTATCAATCAGCACCATGGATCTGCAAACGACTTCTTCCAAAAGGTCAGTGTTGAGGGTTTTCTTCGCGATGCGAAAAGACCAGAAGATGCGTGGCATGGCAGGGGGTGGCGAGACAGCATCACAACTCGTGTATCTCCATTAACCTTTACAGGACGTGGGAGTTCAATTGAAGAAGACTTCAATTGAGCGTCCAATGAACTTTGGTTGGATACGGAGTAGAACAAACGCTGTCAGATTAAGGGAAAACTGATCTATGAAGTGGAGAGGACTCAATTGAATCATGGCCAATACCCATGGATGGAGTGGAGCAGGGGCTGGAGATGCTCCGTGAGAAACCTGGCCCTCACACTAAACCTTCGGCTCCAATGCCCTTAAACTGAGATGAAAGGTGAGCAGGTGGCATCTGATTTGTCGCTTTGTTCACAACCAAAGTTAAAGTTTCAAGTTTTGTACAACTTTGATCTTCAAATTCTACCAGTTAGATGCTTAAAAAACCCCAATACATTATCCATGGTATTATCATCTGCATCTATTATCTCTGAGTGGTGGTGTGACTGCCGCTGTCATAGTGTGGATAAGATCGTAATTACATGGGTGAATGAGTGAGGTATGAATGAATGCTGAACGACCCCTATGGAACTGACTCTGCCCGGTTTCGTAGAGGACACAACTAAATACTGCTGACTGCCTCATACACCAACAGGCTTTTTTGCTTCCTGCAATATCACAGAAAAATTACCCACAGTGTTTGGTATTTTGAAAGTAAAGGCTTAAACTTTTCCACTACTTCTAACTGATGACATGTACCATTTGTCCTCTGTGATTTAGGAAGGCATTAGTTTTTTTTACTTCAACATATAAACCAACCGATTTTTATAGACCTCTAGTCAATGGGACTACTCCAAAACTGAAGTGGAGCTGAGTTGGCCGTTTGGCCGGTTCACTTACCGGCCAAACGGGGAGCTGGGTTAGCCTCTTTGGCCGGTAAGTGAGCGGCAGCCTGCTGGAGCTCACGCATTGAGAGCACTGCAGTAGGAGTTCCGTATGTTGGGAGTGAGACAATAAAAACAATAAATCCTAGACTAATGTTAGTTATAATCATAAATAACCGTTAGTTATAAACAGACAATAAGAGTGGGATATAATGCACATAAGATGATCAGATGAAAAAGTTCTGAAAGGAGACATTTTTTGCCATTATCCGCGCTTAGACGTCACTTCCTTCCTTTCTCTTCAGCTGTTCTATGCAAAGGTGTTTTTTTAAGTTAAATAACAACATGTTCATAGATTGGCCATTTAAAGCGATTTACGCATGTAAAAATCACAAGCAAGACACCACATACAGACACTACAGAATAACTGCACATACAATGAACAATTCATAATTAACAGCCAGATTGAATCTAGCAAATCAAGTATCTCTGGAAATGATTTTAAACTCAGTTCCATTACTAGGTCCCAGAAATAGTGTGTGATCTGTGTATCCTTCAAGGAGAAAGATGATAGTTGTAGAAAACAAAGTAAAGAAAGTAAAAAGCTATCATACAGAGACACCCTGACACCTTATTCCTGTGAATTGGAAATAACATGCGCAACAATACACATCGACCTCAGTGTGCAATTGTATTGTGCTCTTTTGATTTGTTTAACTATTTGTATTGTTCTCTGTATCTCAACATCATTGCTAATGAGGGAAACCTCAATGATTTTCGAGGCTTAAATAAAGGTTTGAATGAATGAACATCTTGGCTTGTTTACCATGTGGACCTGATGTTATATATATATGCTAGTCACCTTTATATAGTTATATCAATCAATATCATAAATATAATACTGTTTAGCCTGAACAGCCTGGGGCAGACTGCTCATGACCATGGAATATAAAGACTATGACACTTGCAAGAGCATACAAGAAAAAATACAATGTAAGCAATGGAAACTGTGGTTATTATTTGAGAACATGACAAGAGAACAGACAGACACAATGAGGGCCATGTTTTAACCTGACAGCTTGAGCAGTCATTTTGATTGGACTGCAGCGTGCTTTTTTGCAGACATGGCAGACAAATTCCCCCAACTCACCCACTCTCACACAACTCTTTCCCAACGGATTGCAGCACTGCCAGGTGACGGCTGTCAGCCTAGTGGGATCCATTACGGTTGAGTGTCTAACTTGAGAACAACCCCGATGATTTTTGCTGGCATTCAACCGACAAAGTTCTTTGTAATTTCAAAGTAGATTGACGTGAGCACAGAAAAGAGGAGATATTATTTAGGGCTAATCATTTTGTTTCACCTGAACTAGAAATGTTTGGTAAGTGCAGTGCTTCATGTCAGCGGGGAGCTAGACCCTATCCAGAGCGACCAAAGGAAGCTGCAGACAGAAGGAGACTGGTGATCATCACCATCTGGTTGCTATGGAAACTACGCTGACCAGAGAAGCACTCTAACTTGCAGGGTCACACATGAATGAATCCTCTCGAGAGGAGATGCAGACATCTTGATTGTCAAAAGAAAGTTTATTTCTACTCTCTTGCGATCCCTAAAATCAACAGTCTGGGCTAAGTGTGAACGGGGGCAATGTTACACTTACACACAATGACACTAAATTGAAATGCCACTGATTGTTGATTGAGAGTTGGCAGAACCACTGCAAATCAGTGTTGCATCTCCATGTTATGTGACATGATTAAGGGATTCTGACTGAACATCAAACTTTAACCGCAAACTCACACTTTTAAATCAAGCGATATTTAAAATGATACCACACCATGCATTGCAATTTGTGTTCTAGAAACAAAAATATGTATTTGTGCACTAAAATGGGAAAACATCCCTTTCATATGCCCTGCCAATTTGGCTAATGTTTTGGTTTAGCACTTAAAGGTGGTCAGGCACAAAAATCAATCTTGACAATCTTACGATGACAGAGTCTGGCCTACTTTCTCACCACAGCAGCACTAGTGGGCCATAAATCACACTGGCCTAGAATCTCTTGGTTTACCTCTTCCTCTGTTTTGTTCAGAAGGACACATGCTGCTGAGTCAGTCAGTTAATCCCTGATTTTGTTTTAATTAAAATCAATTTGAGATGTGAGATGTGAAGAATAGTTGGATCTTGTCCATTGTTTTCCTCTCTAGCTGCCACACTCTCCCCACGAAAGCGACTATGGCGGCTGTCGTGGATGGATGCTATGTGCCTAAATCCAGCAGAAACGATTTGTATTGAGTATTGATTACACTGTGTCCCTAAACCCCCCTGGGCCAGGATCAGAAGAACAGAAATGGATAGTTTAAAATGTCTTGAGTAGACACTGATGAGCTGCTCATGGGTCCCTGTTCATGGATCCCCCATGTATATATAAATATATACTGCTAGACTTTTCTTATTATCCAACATTTGAGTGCATTATCCCAGACCACATGCTACAGCGAGACGATCCCTAAATATCACTATTGACAGAAATTGAGGCTTACTTCCTCTTCTGCCACATTTAGCAAGCCAGATGGCATCTAAGAGGACTGCATCTAAGGATGGTCACTGAGACTTTGCTTTGAATTTCACATCAATAAATATGTGATGCCTCATTTAGAAAATGGCATGTGTGATGAAAAGAGCTTTGGGGTTCTTGCGTCTTAATTAGACTTACAGTAATTGCACTTCTTGACTATGATTTCCTCTCATTTCGAATGGTGACATTTATTTCTCTGTGAGAACTTAAAGAAGAATAATCGAGTCATACAACTTGGTGAAACTTTCTTAATAAACTTGTACTGTGTGTCATTAGTCTAACTGACTAACAGGAGTTTATATTTCCACTAAGCCTCAGATGTTTTTACTTGGGAAAAAAAGGAAGGTGCAACCGTGTAACTACTACTTATTACAACTTACTACGCAGTGCCATACTTCATCAAACCTCTAGATGCTAATTTATCGCTGAGCCATCTTCAGTTGAAACTATTTTGTCTATTTGGCTTTCTCCTGTTGAGGCAAAATGGAAAAAGGATTTCTGCAAACTTTATTCGCTGGCACAAGCACAGACACTATAGCTGCAATACTTAAGACATTTAATGAAACCGTACTGCAATGCAGCACCATATAGAGTGTGTCGGATAAATATGCGTCTTATAAATATAAAATGTAGACCCCAGTGTAGCTCCCTTGAGGCGATTATTGATTTGAACACAGCTCACTACAATGATTGGGACAGTTTCATACACGGTTATGATGATGTAATGATCATGGTGTATTCCCATTCTGCTACCATTCATTTAGCATGGATGTTTAAGTGTCTTTGAGCCACTTAGAGTATTTGTGTATATCTGGGATCCATGGAGAGCGGTCCCCAGAGCAACAAAATAAAGCTGCAGTCATATATCAGCTGCAGACACTTCCAATTCTGGCTCCTTGCATGATGTATAGCACGCCACATCATTCTGCTCAGCATAACCATTCTGGGAGCAATAACAATAGGCCATCTCCACTCAAACTGATGCACACATGTTTCCCCCCTGATCTCTGTGCACTGTATAGACATAATGTTCAGCTCTATTTAGGCAGATATATCCGAATTTCAAGACAAATAGAGGAAAAAACATCACTTACTTGATTACGTTTCGGACCCCCCATCTGCTGTTTACAACCAGTCCCTAATATAAATAGAAATAGACAGCATGACTCCCCATGGCAATTTCTAACTCTAAAACATTCTTCACCAAGAATTCACCCTCACCTCAATTACCACTTCCACAAAGAAAATATGAAGCGCTAGACCCCACGACCCCTTGAACCTGCAGACGGCTCGTGTATAGCGCCGGCAATTAAGCTAAGCATTTTATTCATGTTGGGAGAGTGAGCAGACTGGCAGGGAGACAAAGGAAAAGCTAGTTTGCTATTCCCCACTGCTAATTAGACTCACATGCTGGAGACTGAACAAAACACACAGAAATGATTCCCCGAAACATTCCTCCAATAATCGGCTAAACTAGCAAGCAAGAGAGGAAGTAAAGGAGGAAGAAGGTTTGGTTTCCTAACCTCGGACCTGCAGGACTCTTTAGAAAGCTTTAATATTCAATAATATACAAATAAAATCACTAATTTCACAGTAAACAAGATCAGCTGTGGACAAGCAAGCTATAGGCAAATGGCAAGGAAGCTCAAAATAATCTCTTATTACAAGCACTGGTGCAATGGACAAAATGTTAAAAGTTTAAATGTCAACGATGGAGTAACTATGTTTTTGTTATTGTTAATGTTATTTGTGTTCTCATGTCACAATCGATTAAAACCCAAAAATAAGGCCAAGACACTTGAAGAAGAAGATTTCAATAAAGTCAAAAATACTTTCATCAGAGTAACAAAGGCAGCATACGAACTTGAGAGAACGAAACACTGAAAGCCAGAAGACTCATTATACGGTAAGTATTAGTGTCGACTCGGTCACAAACGAAGAAAAACTGAAAAATTGCTCTTCATAAGTACACACTACACAGGTGAGTACAATGAGCCAATGAACACACGTGGAATTACCCAACACAGAAATGAATGGGGTTTGAACCCAGAACCTTCCTGCTGAAAGGTCAACAATTAGTGGTGTGCCACCATTTTGGTAGTTTTTCAACCAACAGCGGCAATTTCTAACACAGGCCCCCCATGGACCTTAAAAACCATATGCTGTGGACTAAACACATCCTGCTGTGGCTAACAGGTAAATCCAGGTAAATATGGTTTACCTGGACCTTAGTCATCAAACTCATTACTCCCTCCATCTGTCCATCTGAGTTTTTCTCGACAGCTGATAAACATTCATGCTTACAAATGATGCCTCATTTCAGCCAAATATTTTTTTCATATTTGTGGCCTCAAATAGAATGACATGTGAAGTCTTTAATACAGATTCACCAGACATCTATTCCAATAAATTAATACCCCTCAGTAGCATAATAGTTTCAACTTTTGATATGCTACTTATGAAAACCACTGTATATATCCTTGACATGGCGGTACAATACCTTAGAGACAGTGTAGCTTAGCGAAAAGATTTACTGCTAATAGGTTTCTACAATGCTTGCCGCATTAAATCACTGCCACCTAAATGACCATTGGCGTCCGCTGCCCATTAAGAGACCCCTCATGGACAACTTGGATCGTAATTTAATCATTTTGCTAACAAGACATTTTCTGACAGTATTACCGTTGCTTTTTTCCATTAACCTTAAGTAACACAAGACCTATTATCTGACTGATGAAACATTCCACAGCATTGACAAGTCTGACGTACTTCTATATACAGTATATTATTTCCTAGAAGAGATGTAAACAGGTACAAATTTAGTAAGTAAGTGCCCCCCCCCCCCCAATCATAATCGAGTTCACAATGATGCAGTGCCACCAATCAATCATATCAAATTCAAACAAATAAAAAATGGCCAGGCATCAGCTCAGTGGTTGTGCGAAATGAAAACAAAAAAAAGAAAAACAATCACGGCATATAGCCACGATTCAAAATAAAGCCGCTGTCGCTAGCTGGGCACGGATCAAGCACAGGCGCGTGGAAGTGGGAGGAGGGGGGCTCTTCAAGCGTGGTCACCCTATGGCACCACACTGTGTTAATCAGGGCCTTCTACTGTTAGTATGCTACCAAACGCCAAACACAAAAAGTTAGTTACGCTTACTTGGGCACACCTTGTTGTGACTAAAAGGTAATGGAGTAATTCAAGGGTGGAGGCTTGGTGGAGAGAGCTACCGTTGTCTCGAAGGAAGTGCAGAGCGTCCAAGTAGCCACTGTCGCAGATCTCAGCCATGACCTGCACAACACAAGACACATTGATCCCAGTTCTTTACCTCAACCAGGTTGTATTATTAAGGGGACCACACACCAGCTTATCTCAATGTTGGCCAGTTAACCAATGCATTTGTGTACATGATGTTGTGATACATGCCATTATTGAATTTCTCAAAGCGATCACTCCCGATATATTGTGTGTAGTTGGATACTATAGTAAGATTTTTTTTTTTGTAATCCTCAAATTATGTGCTTTTGTGTGAAAGAGCAGGCAAGAGTTGACTGGATTTGTTTCAATTGCATAATAATGTGACGGCCATACTATTAAGGGTTTCACATGATGTCACGCACATTCCACGCCGCCATCTTGGTGTTTTGTCCCCATTATCAATCAGAATAATAACCGGTGGCTTGGTTTCTCTAGAGAATCTTCAACCAGTACCAAGATGGCGGCTTGAACGTCTTTCATGGAACTTCCGATCACATGATGGAAACCCTCTCATAGGGCAGGATAGGTGTGTTGTGCGCGGGTGGTGAGGCCAACCTCCGGCTCGGGGGGGAAGAAGGTGCTGGTGACCCGGGTCATGTTCTCGGCGTTGACGTGGATGCTGACGTTGTTGAATCGCACCTCGTGGAAGCTGCGGGTGCTGCCCCGGCGGGGACACACGTCGCTCTCGCCGGCGAAGGCGGAGAAGGTGACGGTGTTCTTCAGGTGACAGCGGGGCAGGTTGTCGCTGATGGCTCCGTCCACGTAGCGCTGGGGATCACACTCAGGGAATCAACATTACGAGGAATTTTCTAAGGACACGCATGCAAGAGCCAATGAGCAGCATTTCTATGGAAACGTTTTCTATACATCCACTCCTGGCCAGTCCACTCACTACGCCCCGATACGTGGGTGGGATGAGCCCACAGTAGAACGGGATGAAACAGCTGCATATCAGCACCTGAAATTAAAAGCCACATTGACATTATATATTTGAGGAGCCGAGGAGATCATGTGTAGTAATAAACAAGGCAAGGCGATATCTTCTAGTATAGTGGTTCTCAAACTGTTTTTCACTATGTACCCTCTCTAAAAGATATTTTTTTCAGCCAAGTACCCCTTAAGCAGCACGAAACATTTTGGGGAGGGAATTGTATGTGCATGTTATTTATAAACCTGAACATTGAGCTGTTGGTGTGAATACTTACAGTTGGAGCACAAGTGGAGTTGTGCTTCACTTATGATTGTTGGCATTCATTAGAAAGACTTACCGAACTTGTATCCAAGTATTCAGATGTACATAATTCTATTAAAGTGGAATTCAGATTCATGTGTTTTTTCCTAGTACAACCTAGTACCCTGCGATCCTTCAACATAGCCCATTTGAAACTCTGTTGTCGTCGGCGTACCTCGATGAGTTCATCTCTGGTGTCAAACTCTGAGACGATCACGTTCTTCCCGTCGGCCACGCGGGTCAGCGACACGCAGAGCCTCCCAGAGGCGCGCACGTGGGCGTCGGGCGGCAGGCTTTCCAGCAAGCAGTCGCGGACTATCTGCAGCAGGTTGAACGCTGGGTGCAGGGGGCCCAGTTTACGCTTTCTGGCCTCCCTGGCCATGGCCATCAGGTGCAAACAGCTCTTCTCTGTGGAGGCCGACACATGAGTGAACTTAATGGAAGCAGTTTTGCAGCGATTTTCTACGGCAAACATGCAGCTGAATTTCATGAGCTTCTTCTGTCCATCAAAACAACTGGTTTTAGTATCGATGTTTTATTGAAGTGTAGCAATAACTGTCATTGTCTGTATCAAATAGTACATGTGACACTCACAAGACATAAAGAGCCAACAACTGAAGCGATACATTTTGCATAACGGTATACGGGGAGAAGGTAAAATGGGGAAGTCGTAGGCCTACGTATAAAAATAAATAAAATTATACAAATAATACAACAACAAAACAATGTACAACTGAGCTGCTGTATGTAGTTTTAATGTTAACTGTTGTCTTGTTTATGATTGAAGCTGAATGGGCATATAGGCCTATATGAATTGAGGCATAGTTCAAAAAGGAGTTTGTAATAAGCGTAATTCAGGAAGCTTTATTTATCCCGAGGGAAATTACTGCGCAACAGTTGCAATACAAAGGCAGTGGCGCGGGACGGGGGGGGCTGCAGCCCCCCTCACATAGCATCAGCCCCCCTGGTGGGGGGGCTGCGGGGTCCCCCCTCATATAGCACCAGCCCCTCTCCCCCAGTCGGACATTACGATCGCACCCCCCCTTATGATCCCCCCCCCCGTGGGACATCACGATCGCAC
>JAOPJI010000142.1:8904918-8926999 GCA_027122695.1 Merluccius productus
AACTGATTAACATGATCTTCCCATGCAATGTACTCTTCCATCTGGTACAAAAATACATCATATACTGACAAAAATAAGTGTTGCAGTTAAAACCATCGTCATTAGGATTATATTATTTGTTAATTATACATACGCTTTGATGATGGTAAGATCGGGTGCTGGCCATCTGTTGAGTGGGGCTTTTTCCCTCCCTGCTTGAGGCTGATCTTTGGAGGAGTAGTTTCCATGAGCTCATTCTGGGGGTTTACAAGCTGATGGCCGAGGTTGGCATCAGGGAACGCCACCACCTGGTTGATTTTTACACGCAGCTCTCGTGTACTGGGAGTTGTGAACTGGGTCGGGGGGCCTAGATTGATGCGCCCCGGATTGGGGGTGAGGGCTGTCAGGGGCAGAGTGTGAGTGTGTCCTGGGATGGCGGTGGTGGGCCCTTGGTTACTGTGTCCTGGGTTATGGAGACCTGGGTTACTGTGGCCTGGGTAACTGTCACCTGCGTTAGTGTGGCCTGGGTAACTGTGGCCTGAGTTACTGTGGCCTGGGTAACTGTGGCCTGGGTTAGTGTGGCCTGGGTAACTGTCACCTGCGTTAGTGTGGCCTGGGTTACTGTGGCCTGGGTTAGTGTAGCCTGGGTTAGTGTGGTCTGGGGTAGTATGGCCTGGGTTATTGTGGTCTGGGTTACTGTGACCTGGGTTACTGAGGCCTGAGTTACTGTGGCCTGGGGTACTGTCACCTGGGTTAATGTGGCCTGGGTTACTGTCACCTGAGTTACTGTGGCCTGGGTTAGCATGGCCTGGGTTAGTGTGGTCTTGGTTACCGTGACTTGGGTTAGTGTGGCCTGGGTTAATGTGGCCTGGGTTAGTGAGGCCTGGGTTAGTGTGGCCGGGGTTAGTGTGGCCTAGGTTACTGTGACCTGGGTTACTATCATGCGGGTTACTGTCCCCTGAGTTATTATGTCCTGGCTTACTGTGGCCTGGGTTAGTGTCACTTGGGTTAGTGGGGCCTGGGTGACTGAGACCTGGGTTACTATCACTAGGGTGACTGTCACCAGAGTTATTGAGTCCTTGGTTAGTGTGGCCTGGGTGACTGAGACCTGGGTTACTATCACTAGGGTGACTGTCACCTGAGTTATTGAGTCCTTGTTTAGTGTGGCCTGGGTGACTGAGACCTGGGTTACTTTCACTAGGGTGACTGTCGCCTGGGTTATTGTGTCCTTGGCTGGGGATGGTGATGGTTGCAGGTCCTGGGGTAGTGCGCCCTGGGTTGGTGATGATTGCAGGGCCTGGGTTGGTATCTTCCTGGCTGGGGATGTACTTGGACCTTGAGTCGGTGTGTCCCTGGCTTAGGGTAGGGATGATGGCATGCCTTAGGTTGGTGTGTCCTGAGCTTGTTACGAGAATGGTACCGGGCCCTGAGTTGGAATATCCTGGGCTAGGGGTGGTCTTGGACCTTGGGTTGGTATCTCCAGAGCTGGGGGTGATCACAAACCCTGAGTTGGTATCTCCCGGGCTGGGTGTGATCTTGGACTGTGGGTTATTGTCTCCCGGGCTGGGTGTGGGGATGGTCGCGGACCCTGGGTTGGTATTTCCTGGGATGGGGATGGCAGGCTCTGTGGAGTTGTACGCAGATTGGGTGGCAGCCTTTGATTTGATTTGATTTGTCTTGCTGGTTGGGAAGGAAGCACCGTGTACATAATGACTAGTGGAGGTCCCTGGACTCCGTGTGAAAATTCTCATCTCAGTGGAAATGTCCATGTTGCCTTCGGATATATCCACATCAATGAGGACAGGACTGGAAGTGGGATGCATTTCTTTTACTTTGTCCAAATACATTGCTGTGACGTGTGAATTTAGTTTTACTGCAGGTCTTGGTTTTAAAATTGCTGTTTTTTTGTGCTTAGGTTTATCACTGGCCGTTGTCTTGGGTCTGTGTGGAAGGCTCTCTCTGGGGTCTTTGTCTGACCCTGTCTTGGCTTTTGGATCAGATTTACGATTTGGCTGGGCTGTCACATGATCAAGATTATTATTGTGTGGTATTGTGTGGCTAATTGTTGAGAGGCCATGTGTATGTTTTGCATCAAATAGTATTTGGTGATTTGGTTCAGTGATAGGTAGCTGGTCATTTGTTTTTGAATAATGTGTAGACTTTTTGGTCGATAAAGGGATTGGATCTGGGATAGCATCCGGGTCAGGTGAAATATCTTTACCAATATCAGACGTTAAGTCACTTCCAGGCTTATGTTTTGGTTTTTCATGATGTTGTGACCCACGGCTCAATGTAGGACTTTGGTTAGTCTTAGACTTTTTGTCTTTTTTTGAGGCCTTTTTTGTTTTTTTATTAGTTATTTGGTCGATATCAGAATTGTTTTTTACAATACTGTGCTCAGAATTCTGCCTTTGGTTGGAAGTTGAATTAGTTGTCAAATGATTTTGCTGAATTGTTATATTCTTAGAGGGAGGCTTAAGCTTTGGATGGGAGTGTGGCTTTTTGCCCAGAACAGGCTTGGTGTTGACCGGAGAGTTTTTGCCAGAATTAGAAAGTGTGTTGGAATCTAGATCAGTGGGAGTCGGCCTTATGCGCTGCCTTTCTATGTCTTCTTCAGAGAAAGGAAGTTTGGCTTTCTTATTATCAGAGAATACTTTTTTCGTTAGTCCAGGTTTAGGTTTTGGTTGATGGTTGGGATTTTTATGTATTTTGGCCTTTTGCCCTGGTTTCAATTTTAAGAGGGTCTTCACTGTCGTAGTAGAAGGACTTAAGGTGGTGGTCTTGGAACTCAATATGGTGGGCAAACTGTAACTAGAGTAAAAGTGTGTCAGAACTTCAAAAGCTGTACTAATGCTATTGTAGGAGCTAACCTGTGGCTTCAAGGTGGAAGTGGCAGTAGTCCCTGGTCTGGGATCGGCTTTCTGCTGTCCGGGTCTCGTCATTGAGCTCGCTGCAGATGTGGTTGTGAACGACCAGTTGGTGGTCCTAAAGTCAGCCTCAGAGCCTGGGATTGTCCCTTCTTCCCTCTGTGTCTGGATTCTTAGTCCTGGTTTTGGTTTGGATGTGGACCACTTTGCTTTAGTGTCAGGAGGAAGGCTGGTGAACCTGCTCCATGGCCTGTGCCCTAGACCTGGGCCTCGAGTCCGTAATCCAGATCTAGGTGTCCTAGTTTCAGGTGTAACTTGAGTCACTAGTCCAGATCTAGATGTCCTAGTTTCAGGTGTACCTTGAGTCACTAGTCCAGATCTAGGTGTCCTAGTCTCAGGTGCACCTTGAATCCGTAGTCCAGATCTAGGTGTCCTAGTTTCAGGTGTACCTTGAGTCCGTAGTCCAGATCTAGGTGTCCTAGCCTCAGGTGTACCTTGAGTCTGTAATCTAGATCTAGGTGTCTTAGTCTCAGGTGTACGTTGAGTCACTAGTCCAGATCTAGATGTCGTAGTCTTAGGTGTACGTTGATTCACTAGTCCAGATCTAGGTGTCCTAGTCTCTGATGTATGTTGAGTCACTAGTCCAGATTTAGGTGTCCTAGTCTTGGGTGTACGTTGATTCACTAGTCCAGATCTAGGTGTCCTAGTCTCTGGTGTACGTTGAGTCACTAGTCCAGATTTAGGTGTCCTAGTCTCAGGTGTACGTTGATTCACTAGTCCAGATCTAGGTGTCCTAGTCTCAGGTGTACGTTGAGTCACTAGTCCAGATTTAGGTGTCCTAGTCTTAGGTGTACGTTGATTCACTAGTCCAGATCTAGGTGTCCTAGTCTCCGGTGTACGTTGAGTCACTAGTCCAGATTCAGGTGTCCTAGTCTCAGGTGTACCTTGAGTCCCTAATCTAGATTTAGGTGTCCTAGTTTCAGGTGTACGTTGATTCACTAGTCCAGATCTAGGTGTCCTAGTCTCAGGTGTACGTTGATTCACTAGTCCAGATCTAGGTGTTCTAGTCTCAGGTGTACGTTGAGTCACAAGTCCAGATCTAGGGGCTGTCTCAGGTGTACTTGGCATATATGTTGAACTTGAGTTTGATGTTGATCTTGGGATAGATGGACCTGGCAACGAGTGGTTGACAGTTGGTTCCCCTAAACCTTGTGAAATGTCAAGTGGGCGGATGGTGGATAGGAGAGCAGAGAAATCATCATCCATATTGTTAACTTTACTGGCTCCGTCACTGTCTTTCTGTAAACTCAGCCATGGATTATCACCCTCTGTTTTTACCTCCTTTTGTGTTTCTCTCTCCGCATCTCCTTCACTAGTTGTTGCATACTCTTCCTCGCTCCTCCCAGTGACTTCATCTATCTTTGTTTTATCATAGTGTCTCTCCCTTCCCTCTTCTTTTTCTTGGCTTTTTGGCAGTGTGTGGGTGTGTGTACGGTTCCCTCTCGGCTGTGCCTCACCCCCCTCCCAGACCTGCTTGCCTGAAGGCTTTTCTTCTTTCTGCATCTCGTTTTGATCGCTCCACCGTTGCCCACCGTTTCTTTTTGCCCCCATTTCCTCCCCATCTTTGTCATCTTCGCTCCTCATATTCTTCTCTTTTTTCTTTCCTTCCCGATTGATTCTGTCTTGGATGGATTCTTCTTCTTTCTTGGTTTCCACCTCTTTCCTTCTGTTTTTTTCTTTGCCAACTGTCTTCTCTTTAACCTCATCCTCTTTGCTATCAGCTGGGGCATTTAGCTCCCCTGATGTACTCCTGTCGACAGTCTGTCCCATCTGTCTGCTGTTATCCACACCTTTATTTAACTCTTCTTCTTCCTTACTCCCTTCATTTTCTTTCTCTTTTTTAACATTTTTCTCTTTCCCTCGCTGGTCTCCTATTTCCTTTCTTCCTCTGTCCTCCAACACTGTTATACTGCCTGGGTCTTTGTTTTCAGACAGCCACTCTTCTACTTTATCCTCTGGGTGGTTATCCTTACCCCTCTCTTGATCCCTCGCTGTCGCTTCCTCTCCTTTCTCATTCGGGTTCAATGTACAATCCCCACAGCTCTTTCTGAGCTGGTCCACAGTGTCCTTCAGCCTCTGGATCTCATTCACAGTCTCCTGCAGATCTCTCAGGTGTTTGGGGAGCTGAACAGAGAGGGGTGGCAGGTGGACCCAGTAGGAGCATGTGTCCTGGTCCTGTCCACAGGGGCCCGCAGGGGTCAGAGTCACAGCACAGGGGCCCTCTGCTCCCATAGTCCAATGGAGGGCTGCCGGCTCTTCATCCCAGCTTGCGGTAGTCCGTGGCAGGTTAGAAAACGCCAGTAAGAACCCGTAAATGCAGAGCGCTGCTGCTCGTCTCATCATGTCTGGAGTACAGAGACAAATGTAAGAAATGGATAGATAGACAGAGAGACAGAAGGAGAGAGAGAAAGAAGGGGTGGTGAGAGTGTGGGAGGATGCACAAAAAAAACACCCACCTCTGTTTGAGAGTCGGTGATAGTAAAATGGGTGGGAGGCAGGGCGGGGAGGGGAGACAGAGACAGAGAGAAGTGGGGAAATACGCAGGGAGGGAGGTGTAGCCATGATTAAATGGTGTCTGGGAGTATAGTTTTAAAGTGAAATATGAGTGAAAAACAAATTATTTCATTTAAGATTGGACAATCAAATCTGCAAATCTGATAAACATTTGTAGGAGTTTGATATAAATTGGCGATTTATAACAAGTATGAGGTGACTCTGAAGATTTAATAGTGAAACAAGATGTAGTATTAATTTTAATCTTATCTTAATCCTTCCGATACTTAAGTATTTATCAGATTAATCAAACAGCATAATGGGGTGATATACATTCTCATTCGATGATGTAATATTAAACCCATATTGTAGATCATTGTTTATCACCACTGTGAACAATGTGTGACAGTGCTTTGGCAGGCCAGTCCCACGTTTCCTGTCAATAGGGCTGCAGACATATGAGCATCAGATGCGATGGGTCAAAATATGCATCTGAAGCACAATGTTGTCAACTTGGTGAGGAGCCAAAAGTTTGTTGTGGTGCTCTCTGGGGAGATATAAATATAATTGTCCTCCATGCCTTGTGGTTGTTCTGTGTATAGATAATGAGACATAGTGAGGAATGCATGATCATCTATAGTGACCCTGAGTGCTGCGGTCTGATGCCACTCGGATTCCACAGCAGCTCAGAGCCCATTTGCGATCTTAAACATACTTTCTCAGCCAGTAATAACCCACATGTGCTGCGATCAAATTAGAAAGTCTCATCCTTAAATGCCACTCCTTCAAGATAATATCAATATAATCAATGCATTGCATAAAAACCAAAGTTATGTTTGTAAATATTATGTTACCACAGTCAGTGTCACATTTGGCGCAAAGAAATCAGATTCATCATGTTGAGAATGTAGTGCTGAATGCCAGACATGTTTATTTCTTTCTCCACATGACAAAGGAAAACATGGGTAGAATAAAATAATTTATTCATAATTAATTAGAATAATGTCAGATAGATATACAATGTTGGTAAGAAGCAATTGTTAGATTGTGTAGTAGAATTGCAGGCCCAAATCTAAATGACCTCTCCCAACAGCACAAAGTCACAGCCACAAAGAAGGCCCAGTCAATCCTGGCTGACCCTGGTCACCCCTTGTGAGTTCAGGTGGCTTCCATCTGGATATAATCTGCCAAGATGCACGACCAACAGATTTAAGGCATTTGTCCCTGCTCCTATTGGCCTTTTGAATAACATGTCATTCTATGTCTTGGTGTAAATAATTTGTGTGTTGATTGTTGATGATAATCGCATTACTGCCGGCTGTGCAACAAATTGCCCCTCTGGGATAATAAAGATTATCTCACCTTACAAAGTTTGCAACGGCATCAACCCCACCCAGATCAAATCCAAGTCTTGAGACCCTGTTGCTTACATTACAGAAGGTTGCTCTGTAGAAGTTCACATCTGTTTACATCTGTAACATCAGTCGCAGCGTTGTGCTGTATCACGCTGTTCCAGCAGCCATCCATTTTGACGTTGGCCAACTGTTGCCAGCAACGGGATGGAAACCAGGCGCTCACCTGCCAAGGCCACTCCAACATCATAGCACTTTGACTGGGAAATAGTGTGAGAGAAATGTTTATACTCGCAAGAGACTTGTGTCTAAAAGCTAGGCCATGTTGATTAATTATTACAGGAACATCTCCTCTAACTTGGCTAAGTATAATCTCAGAGGCATTAGCTGGTCCGCCACAACAACACACAGCCCGACACAGTGTTCTGCTGAGGTCATGGGTACATGAAGTGCCCTTCTCATCGCCACATTATTATGCGTGTTGAGAGGTGGATGGCAACAGGCTTTAGGCTGGCATTTGATGATCCTTTCCACTGCACCATGTGAGGAACACACTGTGTTTTATTTGATAATGTCATCTCTATTGGATTCATCCATTTATGGGCAACTACGTTTTTCTGTCCACTTGTGAAACAATGTTTTGAATTCCCGCAGTAGGCTGCCCCGGCCCACTAGCTACCCTGTCTTGTGTAAACACAACGCTTTTTCCATGGCGAGTTGAACAAACATCTGAGCATCAGTCTGACTGTCTGGGCTCTCCGCCACTCCCACTCCGTCTTCATCCACTTTACACAGCGCAGCCCTCGTCTCCTTACGTCTGGGAAGAGCATCGATGTCCCGTTTCCTGGTGGACCAGAGTCAATGGCAGAGCATCAGTACATATTCTACAGCCTCACTAATCTACATAACTGCATTCATCACACTAAAAGGGTTATTATTGGGGGAAATGCATGCCTATAGTATTGTTTAATTAATACATCAATCAATCTCACAAACACGCACGCATACATTTCCATTTAGGGCATATTTAACAATCACATCCATTGCTTCCCCAGAATTTCGTAAAACCCATATATATTTTGGCCATTTGTGAAATAGTTTTTGCAAGATAGTTAGACGATGCACATTTTAGATATAAAATCTATCGAAAGGAAAAGAGACTCAATGTTCCTCACATCTGGGCTGAGTTTTAGACGGCCAGCAGCAGATAACATGAGGTCCGCTTTCACGTCCAACAGACTGGAGTTCATTAACAATGTGTTATTGGAGGATTCCTGTCCCAGACGATGATCAGGGATGGAGAAACGTTTAAAGTATTTGTTAGTTTTGGTCACCTTGTGCATCAGGAATGGCATGGGAGGCCTGAGGACCTGGACTCAACCGAAATCACCACGGGTGTAACTTTCATATCAATCTTTGCATGTGCGCGCACGTGTGTGTGGTCCTGTGCGGTTTAACTCCCGTTTTATATCAGCAGTTTGACCAACCCTAATCCCACCTAAAACGCACTGGAAATACCACCAATGACACCCGTGTCTCCATCAGTTAACACCTCGCCATAGCGAGGTCGGTGCAACTACTGGACCGTCTGAGTAACACAAAATGACTTCATTTACAGGACTACTTCTGCAACGTGCAGAGCGGGGTTCAGGTTATCCAAAAATAACCTAATAATCCCGACACGTCGCCTGGCAGTCGGTGTGCTTGAATTAGTCAGCATCCATGTTAATGCAACACACTCCGATCAGACTTTAAGAGTTAAACAACTGTCCTCCAGAGTAAGCCACTGTCAGTAATTGTGTACACACGATAGTTCAATGTCTGACAGACTGCAAATCGGCATTCGGCGTTTCCTATGGGGAGCAAGTAAATATTTTGAACGATATCACCACAATATTTAAGCGAACGGAACGGCCCGTGTATTGTGATATTAGACGCGTAACGTTAGTTCAGCTCACGGTGAAATTACTGCGCACGTATTTCCGCCACAATACCACCACCTAGTGGCGTCTCCTAGCAACACCACGTCGTTCCTGTTTATCAGCGTGTAGCGCCCTTACCTTAAGTGTAAAACACAACAACAAAACACACACACAGCACACTTCACGATTTAAACAGAACCGCCAAGCTCAAATGAACTCACCATTTTAACGTATTTGGCCTAAAAAACGGCCTGGGTTTATAGTTCATCTCAACGACGAACAGCCGCCATGGCGGCTATAGGACATCATAGCCATAGCTTTGCGTGATGTTGCAACGCAATCAATTCCCACGGCAACGTCTCCCCCCCCCGCCGCACAGCACGGTAAACAAGCGGCTAGGTCCCTCTCCCTCCCCCCCTCTCTCCCCCTTCTCCCTCCCCCATCCTGCGCACTGATACCTGCGCGCTCTCCGAGCCGGGGGCGCGCGCGCGCGGAGTGCCGGAGCCCCGCCTCGCACGTCCCTCACGCAGCCGTTACGTAGCGTACCGTAAAAAAAAAAAAAAAAAAAAAATAGAAAAAAAAATTCCAAGATGGCTGAGTCCGTGGACTCCATGCATTTCGCAGCGAACAGCAAAACAAATTCCCCCAAACCGCTGGCGCCCAAGCGGCCGCCCGAGAGCAGGCCGCCGCCGCCGCCTTCCTCCTCCGGCGACGCTTACTCGCCGCCCGCGAAGCGGGTCCGCGTCGAGGAGAGGAGCCTGAAGCACGGGAAACTCACCCTGAACGGGGACGCCTGCGCAGCGGAGAAACACAACGGGAAGCAGAGTTGCGGGAGCCCCGCGAAATGGAGTTTCGGCCCGGCCAGCAAGGCGAGCCACTCCGCGGCGCCGGCGCCCGCCCGCAAGATCTTCAAGATCAGCAACTTCCTCGCGTCGCCCCACAAAGTGAGGAAGGCGTCGAGGGACGCCAAGCGGCACCGGGAGAAGGAGAAGGGGGAGAAGGAGGAGAAGGACAAACCCGTCCGGGCGCAGAGTTCACCCTCCTGCGCCGCCGCCGCCGCCGTTGCCGTTGCCGCCGCCGTGGGGAAAGTGAGCCCCGCTAGTTGCCATACAAAGACGGAGAACGGCGACGTGCAAGCGTTTAAAAAAGGTAAGGGAAAATAAATGCGAGGAGAGAGAGAGAAAAATACATTTTAAAAAATGACCGCGAGTAACGTTCACGTTAACGTCGTGGGGGGGGGGTGTTAATTAGCGAGGTGGTCGCGCGCGCGCCGCGTTTTAACGGAGGTGGTTAATTATCGCGTCGCGCGGGGGGCTTTATATAGCGCGGTGTTGTTGGGCCCGGTGTGCACACGTGGGGGGGGGGGGGGGGGGTTGGTCATCAGTTCACATTAGTTTGCATTTGATAACATTGCAATTTCCCCTCTCTGTGGTTCCTCCTTCTCCTCCTCCTCCCAGATCATCGCGTTAAGGACAACGACAGGGACAAGAAGAAGACCGAGAAGGACCCGGAGTTGAACCACAAACCCATGCCTGTGAATGACATCGGCAGCGAGAACGGAGAAGTGATCGCTCAGCAAAAAGGTATGGATAACACACACATGTCACATGACACACGGTCTGTTTTTGTTTTCCTTTACCTGTGTATCAAACCATTTGTTTTTGTGCGGTGTTGGCGAGGTGTTGCATACGTGTGTGTGTGTGTAACGTACACTAAAACGTGTGTTCTCTTGATGTTCCCAGAGTCTGTGGAGTCCAAGGAGAAGCTTCAGCCCGCGTCAGAAGAAGAGATGCTGCTGAAGAAGCTGAAGAAGAAGAAGAAAAAGAAACACAAAGACGGCGAGCGGGAGAAGCCGAGGCACAGCCGCCCCAAAATGTACCACCGGTCGAGTCAGACGGTTTGCGCCGGTGTCTCTCTGGATTTACCCGATTTCCTCACCAAGATCAACGGAGACAGCGGCAATAGCCTACGGCACCCCACCGCTGCGCCGCACCGAGACCACCTGCTGGACTCGGCGTTGGCTAGCGCCGCCTCCATGGTGCAGGAGAGGCTGGGCTTCAGCCCTCCTCTCCAGTGTGCCCCGTCGTCGTCGCCGTTCTTGGAGGGCTTGGAGTTCGCCCGCCTGATCCACGTGGAGCAGCAGGCGAACGGCGGGGCGTCGGTGGCGCACACCTACACGGAGCAGCTGGCCCACCTCTCCCCGGCCGAGATGCAGCGCTTTGCGCAGGAGTTTGTCACGCTGTCCTTCAGCGAGGACCAGGACCAGGCGGCGCACTTCGTCATGGGAATCATTCACGGCGCGGCGTCCTACCTCCCCGACTTCCTGGATTACTTCTCCTACAATTTCCCCAACTCGCCGGTGAAGATGGAGGTCCTCGGCAAGAAGGACATAGAGACCACCACCATGGCAAACTTCTACTCTCAGGTGAGTGTTTGTTGTTGTTGTTGTTGTTTTGTTGGGAGCATGGATGGAAGCTTTGCGGTCCCCAGTAAGACCTGAAAGCACCCGTGTCAAGTACTTCATCACAGTTACAGTCTCAAAGGACTTCACAGGCCACCCCGTAACCCCCCCAAAGGGGCTTGGGGTTAGGAAAAGCACCCCGAATCCAAGGGGAGAACCTTTTGAGAAGGGGCGTCCCTCCTTCCAGGGAAGGTTGGGAGCGCAGTAGGGGCCGGAGGGGCAGACATGATGATAAACAATACGAAGCAGCGAGGTTACAGCAGTCAGGAACACGTAGCCACGACCACGACGGGAAGCCCTCAGCGCAGCAGAGCTCTAGAACAAAGCTCACAGAGAGACGGAGCATTAAGGTGAGATGTGATGGTCTGATGGACAAAGAGCACGTAGAGAGCCTATTTCTGTCAGCAGCAGGGGTTGGCTAGTGCTGGCATACAGGTCGCTTTAGTCTTTAGCGAGAAGCTGAGGGACGCTCCTGGGGGCCAAACGAGAGGATCATTTAGAGGATATTTTAAGTTTCGCTTTGAATTCATCAAGAGTCAACTTCACTGATTACAGCTGGACAACATGATTGCGAAGGCGCTCAAAAAGGGAGCACTTGTTTCCTGCAGATTTATTTTTAACTTTTGGGATGATGAGAGGCCAGTCCCTGGTTGTCAACATCAACAACATCAACATCAACATTATCATACTTATTACCATCACTCTTTATGCATCCATCCCTGTTTACAGATGCAACACTTTCATCCCATGGTTTTAAATGACACAAAATATCAATACTTTTTTTTTTTTACCTTGTTGACTCATTTCGTCCAAAGCAGACTGTTTTGTGATTCGGACACAAAGTCTGCGCAGGTCTGCATAACATTTGGAACGCTAATAAAAATTAATGCATTATTGGGACGTCCTCCAAATACTCCCACCAAATACAAATCAATCCTGACTGTTGAATCAATACACCTGGCTCCTTGATCCCTACATGGAAATGTGTCATGTTAAGAAGTAAACAATGCCTCTTGTACAAGGTCTGGGCTGGTGTCTTAACATTTTACAGAATCTTTCTACAAGCATTCAACAATATGTCCTGGGTGAAGGCTTATGGTCACAGCAGTGCTTTCCAGAACCCATGGTAAAAAGTTCTTGGTAGTGATGTAAAAATGTTACACTTCCATGTCATCAGGGAATGTGGATCTCTTACTATTGTGATTAGACACGGGGATGGGAACAGTGGTAAAAAGCCAGGACCCGCATGTGGTTATTTATTCACACACCCATTTTTTACATTTAGACTACATTGAACATATAAAAAACACTTTAAAAAAATAAAATAATGGTATGCAATCAATGTGCAGTAGCGGTGTGGCCACTAATAGAGTGCAAAGAAATGCTAAAGTGCATGTTTAGGTCAGTAAATTAAATATCTTTTAGAGCGGGTCACTGTCAGCCCCGCTTCAGCCGTCTCTTGTCATCTGGTGCAGGTGAAGCGGACATATTCCCAGGGAACGTACCGCGCAGGGGCCATGCGCCAGGTCAGCCTCGTGGGGGCTGTGGATGAGGAAGTCGGGGATTACTTCCCAGAATTCATCAGCATGCTGGCGGACTCCCCCTTCCTGGAGGTTTGTGCTTTTTAACGTCCTGAGCAAAGTAAGGGGTGTGCCAACACTGGTAACAGCTGTTGGCGGTGTCATGCTGAAATAGGCCGCTGAGCCTTCCAGATGCAGACATCCAAGTACAAATGTTAGATATTAAATTTATTTCTGAAAACTTTTGTACAACAAAGTTGCACAATCACTTATAAGAGAAGATGGTTTATGCAGTACCTGCAACTATTACTATAACTATCCACCTAATTGTACTCAAAACTACACTAAGGGATTGTACTCGGTAGGTAAATTGTATGGGTACTGCAGACATTTCTACCCTTTTAGCCATCAGATGTGTGAATGTGTGGTGCTATGTATATAAACTGTTGCATGTGCTGGCTGTTGATGTTCCTGCAGAGGACACTCCCCTGGGGCACCTTCTCCAGCCTCCGTGTGCAGAGCCCTACAGAGAGCGATGACGGGCCCATCATGTGGGTCCGACCCGGAGAACAAATGATCCCAATGGCAGACATGCCAAAGTCCCCCTTCAAAAGGAAAAGGTGAGCAAGTTAATGATTTAAGCTGTCAAACCGGCCAGAATACTGGAATCATTTATAAGTACTAGTGCAGTGCTCATTCAAAACGTGCCTTTTCGGAACGGGCCGATTGCATGGCCTCCGGTATTGGGGCTTGCAGCTTTTTCGCGAACTGCTCAACTAAAGAACTTCACATTCGACATTCGCTTCCATGGGTCCTCGGTCGATCGGATTTCAAACTGTTTCTCAACAGTTGTGGAGAAAATCGAAGGACATATTCCATACATACATACAGAGAGATAGATAGATAGTTAAATATTTGAGGTATTAGATTTGTGCTTGCATTAAACCCGCTGTCCTGTAGGATTTCAAACAATGATCGGATAAATATGCAAATTGATCTCATCTTATGTTCTTCTTGTACATTATTGAACGTGTAGCAGATCCACCAATGAGATAAAGAACCTGCAGTACCTGCCAAGGGCCAGCGAGCCCAGAGAGATGCTGTTTGAGGACCGGACGCGAGCCCATGCCGACCACATCGGCCAAGGCTTCGAGAGACAGACCACAGCCGCTGTGGGTGTCTTAAAGGCTGTCCGCTGTGGAGAGGAGTAAGTGCCCGATGCCTTACTTGTGTTTATGTAGATTTTGGTGGCAGGGACCTTCTGCCAAAGTCTGACCGATGTTGTTTTTCATACAGCAGTGATGGTCCGGTCCGGATCACCAAAGATGTGGTGTGTTTCCATGCCGGAGATTTCCCTGACGTGGTCATGAGGCTACAGCTTGACCTCCACGAACCGCCACTGTCACAGGTAGGCCACACAGCTCTCCAGACAGCTCAACATGGTAGCGTCATATTTATTTACTAACCGCCGGCCGGGTGTACTTCTGGATGATGTGGTGAAACATACGTGCTGTGCTTCTCTCTTCCCCCTCCATAGTGTGTGCAGTGGATCGACGATGCCAAGCTCAACCAGCTGAGGAGAGAGGGAATTCGCTATGCTCGCATCCAGCTCTACCATGACGACATCTACTTCATCCCCAGGGGAGTGGTGCATCAGTTCAAAACAGTCTCAGCCGTCTGCAGCCTAGCCTGGCACATCCGCCTCAGGCAGTATCATCACGAGGAGGAGGAAGAGGAAGAGGAGGAGGAGAAGGGTGGCGATGAGACGCATACGCCGACACGGACACCGGTTCGGCTCAAAGAGGAAGACGATGATGACGACGACGACGACGACGATGACGAGGAGGAGGAGGAAGAAGAGAGGGACAGGATGAAGGACTGTAACGCTCGTACGAAGATGCCACCGGAGTTAGGGGACAGGAGAAGAGAGGAATGGAGGGACCCGTCTTCGCAAGTACACACCGCGGTTTACAAGGAGGAAGTGGTGGAGACGGCGATAAAAGCGCCAGCAGACGACCGCTTGCCCACGCACAGTCTAGACTTCATTAAAAAGGAGGGGGATGAAGGTGTGCTTGCCGAGAGCCTAGTGGAGGTCAAGCCCAAGAAAGACGAGGTGGGGATGGGGGGGGACGGTGCCAGTGCAGCCTCTCAGACGCTACATAAGGGGGTAGGAGAGGAAGCACAGGCTGGCGCCCCCTTCGGGACACTACAACACATCAAAAAGGAGACTGACGTGGCAGAGGAGAGGCAGCAGAAGCCTACTATGGCCGAGGAGAGGCAGCTACAAGGCCAGGGTGGGAGAGAGAAAGCTAAAGAGGATTTTACAGGCACTTATGTACCATCGACACCAGTCAGAAAAGATAAGGAGAAGGCAAGGGGCAAAGATAAAGAGGAAAGAGAGAGGGGGAAAGACAGGGAGAAAGACAGGGAGAAGAAGGACAAGGAGAGGGGGAAAGAGAAGGAACGGGATAAGAAAGACAGGCCGAAGGACCGGGAGAGAGACAAGGAGAGAGTCAGGGAGAGGGAGAAAACCAAGCCTGAGGGTGTGACGTCGACACACCCACTGGTCCAAATCAAGAAAAAGGAGGAGGACCGGACGAGAGAGGGCAGCGGGCACTCGACCCTTCCCTTGCAGAAGGAGGACAGGGGGTCCAAAGAGCCGGAGTCGGCCTCCAAAACACCATCTCAAGTCAAGAGAGACAAGGAGCATGACAAAGAGCGGCCCAGCACTCAGTCTCACACCCGGCCGGAGAGAGAGGACTCTAAAGAGGGCAGCTTGCATCGACACAAGCCCTCCCACGGGAAGAAGGAGAAGAGCGGCCACAGAGAAGGAAAGGACAGCCAAGCGCAGAGCAGGACGGCCAGAGAGGACGGCAAGCCAGGCCCTCCCAAACACACTCACGTCAAGAAAGATGGAAAGAAGGACAAAGAAGTTAACAAGGAAGAGCGGAAGAAGGCCAACACCGCTCAGGGGTTCGCTTCGCCGCCTGAACACAAACCCGCACCACGGACACTCATCACCTTTGACCTCTTCAAGCCTATGGACGCTCACCAAACTCTGCCTATATCCTACACAGACACGCGAGTCAAGAGTCACCATCACGGTGACTCCAGAGGCACGTCCAGCTCCAGGTTTGGAGCGGACAGTCGGACATTTACGCCCTCAAAAGGACCCAAAGCTAAGGACCCAAAGCAGGTGAAACCCACGCCAAACTCTGAGTCCCAGCTGTTGTTAAAACAGCCGCTTAAACCACACACCCCCCAAACCCAGAAGGACTGTTTAATATGAATGTCTCAACGTCTGGTTGTCTTTCTACTGTACAACTTCGCCAAGGCTGTGTGGAAGTGTTCTTTTTTTTTAACCGCACCCTTCCTTCATATATGAACATTTTAAAATCTGTTTGGCCAAAGGACACATTCCATTGGATAGCTCACACCAACGCAGTCACTTTGGTGATGTGAACAGAGGAGGTACTTTAATGGGTGCTGAAGTAAGAATGTAAGCTAAATAGCTAAATTTTCTGTTGGTTGGCGAATGTATGTAGACCGTTTCAAATCAGTGACCCATCAATTATGTTAGGTACTCGATCAGACCCTCTGGAAAACATCTTTCTCTTCTGCTATAGGAAAACCCCAATGGTTGAAACACTTATGTCCCAGATAGGGATTTTTTTTTTACATATTGCTGTAGTCTTACCAGTTTTTAGTTTAAACACTTTGAAATGTTTTCTGACTGGACTCACTGACTCACAGGGCTGTAAATACTACTGTACAGTATAGATGTATTAGCATTAAGGTGAGAAAATGTATACAGATATTGCATATATTTTTTGTAAGATGAGTTTTATTTTCCATAGAACTTATTTATATCATTTACTGTCAGTTTTTATTTGAAACCAATGTACGTGAGAATTTTGTTGTAAATACATTTTATTTCCTAAGGTAAGACTTGGTAGTGTGATTTATACTCCAAAACTCTCAATAAATGGTTCAGAAGATTGTGTGCCGTCTTTGTTTCCACAGGAGTTTCTTAAGAATACAACATGCTGAAGTTTGAGGAAAGGCAATATTCCAATGAAGCATTTTGTAGTAGGCGTCTTGTTTGCTCCATGTGATGTTTCGGTTAATTCAAGTTTGTCGCTGTGCGCGGGCATTACTAGAACAAGTCTAGCTGTAATTCGAAGTCTCCCTCCCTCACGCAGCTGTGCTAGAGCTATGATAACATTAAGATTGAGAGGCAAAACCGCTTCGCCGAACTAATCATGGTAGAGGATAGAGGTGCCATGATTGGTCACAAATTACCTGGCAGCGGTCTAAAATACAAATTATCATACAGAGGCGGGCGCAATCAACCAGAACACATTCTCAGAGCATTTCCCTCACCAACAGCTGACGGATGGCTGTGGCGCTTCTTAAATGGACCTTTAATCTTACCTAGCAAGGTGTTATAAGGATTAGGGCTCAGGTTTGTTGCCAGCTGTGTTCATTTAGTTCCTCCCTTAAGAGGTACATAGGTTCACAGATATGGTATAAAGACATTTAAAAAAAATCAATGTATGTATTGATGTCGACAATGATCATAAGTCACATTTTTACGCCGGGTGTATATACAGTACTGTGTCTGTTTTCTCAGGTATGTGAAGTGGAGAACAAAACATGGACAGAACTATTCTGAACAAATCTCTTATAAAGTCTACATGTAACAATGTTGGAATAAAACGTTGCGTGCCGTGTAACCCAAGTCTCCCTTGAAGCATATCTTTAGTAGTAAAAAAAACAACAACAAAGCTCTTCCTCCTTGAGTCATCCAGTCCTCAGTCCCTTCTGTAGTAGGCCACGCTGTAACCCAGTTCTACTAGCGCCCCGACCAACAGGGTCCAGAGAGGTATGCACACCACACTCAGCCAAATACCCGTGTACTTCTCCAGGCGGGCACACAGCGCCAAACAGAAGCCCAGTTTCAGCAGCAGCGCCATCATGTACCACATGGTGCGCCGCAGGTTCTGCTGTCCGTCTCGCGGGTTCAACGCTTGCTTACAGCGACCTGCCATCTTGGCGACCAGCATGAGGATGAGAATCGCGTCGAAGGTCCAAACGGGAAGGAATATGACAAACCAGCTCCAGTTGATCTTGGAGTCCAGCTTCAGAACCAGCATGATGAGGAAAACGAGAGAGAAGAACCAAGCTAGAAACACCCGCTGGACCAGGGACATTTTCATCTATGGCGGGCCGTCTGTGTCCAATAGCCCCAGCCAAGAAACCTGTTTAAAATGGTGCAATTACTTACATTTGAATTGATTAAAAAAACATTGGGGGCATGAGAAACTAATATTGTTAATGACAATATCAATGTCACCATAACACATACATGTTTATTTGACAATATGGACGCATGCAGGAAAATAAACTAAATAAATGTAGTTATTGCAGGCATAAATAGGCCTAGATAGCACATGAAACAAAACCATCCTGACATTCAGAAGCTGGATTCAAGAAGTCAACCCGGAAGTTACGACTAGCGGTGAATAGAAAACCTTTATCTTTGTAATGAAAGTTTGCCCAAACCCAACGCGGAATTACGGACGCCACTAAAGTGTTGGAAAGTAAGTCAACATGTCGGTAGTTAAATAATAATGACGCCATGCTGCCAACCATGTTGTGTTGCCATGACGTCACTGGTTACGTCGCGGAAGTCGGATCCGACATGACGTGATGCGGTCCAGTTTCTACTTTAACCCACGGTACCTGGTGCTGAACACGGCCAGTCAGTACATTCATATAGTACAGAACTGTTCTAACGTCGGCTTTATAGATAGATAGGACAACAAACATCGAGTAAAACAAAGTAAAAGTTTGAATATGTGTTGTCCTACCACGTCGCGGGACTCTCAAACACGTTAATAATCAACCCTACGCCACCTGTTGAAGTTGGTTCGGCACTTTAAACCCGGTCGTGGTGGTGGTACCGACCCAGCTGGACGGCGCGGACGCGTTCGGTGGACTGCAACGTCATGTTCCGGCGGTATTTTCAAAATTAAAGCACACGTCGTCTTCTTCTTCTTCTTGTCGTGGTAGCTCGCGATTGCTGCCACCTACTTTTTATTCCGAGAATAATTATAAATTACACACATTCCTTTAAAGCAGCACACACGTTTGTAAACACAATTAATAAAATAAAAAGACCAGCATAGATGTTTCAATGTACATTTTAATGTACTGTACTAGTATAACAAATGTATAGAAATTACAATCTTGGATAAAACATCCTAGATATCACAGACTATCAAAAAAAGTACAAAACCTTTGAGGTAAAACATCATTGCAAAAGCTTCGGTTAAAAGCCTTTATCAAAATTGCAATTCATATTAATTTAAAAACTTACTTCACAACATCTAGTCATTCTAAAAATAAGACAAATGACTTTTATTTACAAGTTACCGGTGCCACAAAATACAGTGTTTGAGACAACAATCAAATGTGTAAACAATAAACAATCATTCCTCAATTGTCTATTATAGAATGCCAGATTAAGAGATGTCATCAAATGTGTTATGCTTACACTAATAATTTTTGCATTATTAAAGTTAAAATGAGTCCACATTTGTGTCAGACACAAATAAAGTAAGAGCACACAACCTCTTGGCATTTCTAAACAAAATGGAAAAATGCTTGGAAATTTTAAGTAGACATTAGCAAAATGGTCAATAAATCCAACAAGGCAGACTGGATCAAAAGAACATAGCTTGTATTTCCATATAAACCTCAGATGAGAAGAGCAGTGCTCTTGGCCCTGACATGTGTCACACTATGGAATCTGTTTTAAAAGCTAATCGTCAACCATTTTTGACCCATTTAAAAATGACCAAATTGCAAAACAGAATATCAAGACAGGACTCACTGTAGGAGGGATGCGATTGGATTTAGTGACTACTTTCATGATGATGCCCTAGTGAAGTAATCCATATTATTTGTGATCCGGGAATATTATGTCTGCCCCCTGTGCCTAAAAGTTTTTGTTTTAGGCAAACGTCATGTTATTGTCTCTAAGGTTCACTCGAGAGGGGGGCACCCAGGTGTTGCTCTCTACATACCCTGTCCCCATCATGTCTAGACAGTGCTCTGTCTGTCCTGACCGTACCCCACCGACTCCGGGCCCTTGGGCGTGAAGTCGATGAAGATGCCGTCTGAAGTGGTGGAGTCCTCAGACTCCACCGCTCCGCCGATGATCGTTTCGGGGCTAGAGGTTGCGCTGGGGGGGCTGGAGGAGGCGGCCCTGCGGAAGTCAGTGAGTGTGGTGGTGGCCGGTGTGCCGTGGAGTGGCCCTGCGGAGCGGAGCGAGCGGATGCAGGAAGAATGACAGAGGGACAGCTCCACCGCGCTGGACCCCCCTTGCAGGATCCCTGCGGTGGAACATCACACAGTGTGAGAAAAAGTGCAGCATGGCTATTCAAGTCATTCACATCCACAGTGCTTTATTGAACCTGAGGGAAGTTGTTAGCAAGTTGAAAATATTTTCAACATGACTTACAGCAAACAGAGATTAATATGGTAGACTGGCATTGTTTAAAGGAAACATTCAATACATCTCACAAACTTGAATGTGAAGGATCAGGGCAATTTTCAATAATGGCACTTACAGTGAAAATGATATTGCTTTAGTCCTTAAAGTTATCACAATATAGTCTGACTCCTACCGTTAAACTGAGATCCCACACACAGCCTGTTGGTGGACAAGTTGGATCCAGCTGCTATGTTGCCATAGGCTGCCCCTTGTTCCCCGAGGCAGGACGTGATCTCACAGGCAGAATGTCGTCGTATGCCCCCGCTGCCAACAGAACCGGCCTCCGGGTCATATTCGGCGACCGGAGTTAGCAGAAGTGGAATGTTGTAGCTTTTTGATCGAACAACTGGATTTTTCGACAGTTGGTCCACGGGTTTAGGCCAGCACCATTGTAGGCGTTTCTCTGCAGAAAACAACCACAGCAAGAAAGGGAAAAGAATGATTGAAGGACCACTAGGGGGTTCCCATCCCTCTGGCCTATGTAATATCCCCAATGCCCGGGACTGAGAGGATGAGACTTTAAACTGAAGTCCTGACTCCTTGTGATCACTAAAGACCCAGTGGCAAGAGTAGAAGTATAAGAGAACACCGGTGTCCTGACCCAATTATCAACCAGGCACTTGTACCAACATGGCCCCCTAATCATCTCCTGCTCTCTAATTGGATAGTTTTATTCCTCACCTCTCCACTGTGAGAGCCAGTGTGTGGTGTGCATACTGGCTGCAGTATACACAAATCCGTGCTACACACTGGTAGTGGATGAGGTGTGATTTCCACCACACTCAATTATTATTTACTATTATTTATTAATTTCCTGCCCACCGTTTTTCCCTGTCCATATTCCTCTAAACAAGACATTCACACTTCCTCACTGATGTGACCCAATTCACTGACCCATTTATAAATAGAGACAAAAGATCCGATTGCCTTTGGAAATTCAGATGCATGCGTGAAAATCTGCAGCCTAATAGTTGTAGCCAATAGGTGTCTCCCACACCCTCAGCAGCCTTGCCCACTCACCCAGAACACAGCACTGGGCCTCACTCCCATCCCCAGAGTAGAGCCCATGGGTACCCAGGTACGGAGAAACCACCTTCTTCACCAGAGACTCCAGCCTCAAGTAGTCCTCATTGGCACCGCGTCGCTCATGCACCCCCTGCAGGTGGATCAGAGAGTGACACAGTGACGTGTATGTGCGTGTGTGCGTTAGGCCTCGTCCTCTCAGTCAGAGTGATCGGACGAGGAAGAGAAGGACAAAGAAAGATAAATGGAGGAAAACGTTTCAACAACAGTTGCCTGGTTACCCTTGGCCAACTATGATGTGATGTTACACTGAACGAGCACACCCACCCTTTGCATGCGTGTAACGGTTGTGGTATAATTGCATGCCTATAGTTTCCAAGACTGACAACCGCGCTGGTAGATGTTAGGGTGGAGCCATGATCTATGGGAAGATAATTCAAGATAGAGCAAGGGTTACCTGTAGAATGAGCAGCATCTGTGTGATGGAGGGCGGTACGCGTGCCCGCGGCCGGGACAGCGCGTCATCCAGCTTCACACTGAGGACTATGGTGTTGCGGAACTGGAGCAGAGCCAGCTGTCTCACGGATGGCTCCTTACCCTGGAGACACACGGACACACGGACAGACAACAGAACTGTTTGGATACGTCCACGCCTGGAGAATGATGCACAAATAAAACCTCCTTGTTTGAACACGACAGGTGGGTGAGGGAGGGAGGTGAACACAACAGGGGAGGGAGGTGAACAGGACAGGGGGGAGAGGGAGGTGAACAGGACAGCCCGCTCTGCATCCGTCCGGCCAGACGAGACGAATACATTTATTCAACACGACAATCACCGTGATG
>JAOPJI010000142.1:8944249-8959457 GCA_027122695.1 Merluccius productus
ACTTTGAGAATAGATTAACGGCGATATTTTCCTTATCGCGCGATAAGAGTCTCGCGATAACGCAGCACGATAACGCCCCACCCCTAATATATATATATATATATATATATATTATCACAATGAATTCATCTTATGACCCACATATACATCAAGGGTTTTGCGAGACGGGGGGGCTATAGGTACCTGTGGAGGGAGGGCTTAGGCTTGGCATGGACGGGGAGGACTTGAGCTGATGTGGTGGCCCTTTCCCAGGCCTCTCAGCACCCCCCGAGGCAGGAGGGTATGTCTGCTTCTGGGGGCTGTGGGTGGACACCGGAGCTCCTGAAGACAACACGAGAACATCAGAGTCCAGAGCTGCGCGTAAAATCGTGGGGCAGATTTTAACAAGGTGGGATAAGAAACAAAGAGCTGGCTCGCATGCCTTTCGAAACATCAAACCAACGTGATTTTTAGTAGAAAACGCCATCATGCCACGATAATGGAATACAAAAAAAAGCTTGCGAGTAAAAACAAGGAAATCCTCAAAAGGAAAATGTTGTAAAATAGGATGTGCGCAGAACAATATTGACCATCAACAACCCGGTTCTACACTAAACATCTAGTTATGAGAGGAACATCAGTGTGGCCCGTTCTAAGATGCATGCAGATAGTCAGTCATACAAGATACGTAAACTTCTAATGGTAGTTAGAAGTTTACGTGGTAATGGTAATCCTTAATAGTTTGAACATTCGTGATTACCAGCAGTACACAGCAGTAAAGTGACTTCCAAGCAGCCCTACCTGCGTGCACAGGGCTGGGCTGCCCGCTGTTACGAGCAGACTTGTGACCTTTGCTCTTCGGCCTGCGGCGGCCTCCAGCAATGGCCACAGCGGGGGACAGGGCAGCAGAGGGGGGGGGCTTCCCCAAGCGGGTGAACAGGGCGTCAATCTCATCTTTCTGGCGAGAGTGCAACACCTGGATCTCAATCATGTGTCTGCCAGAGGAGAAAACGAAGGGGTTAATAATAACTAATGACCAACGGGACGTTAGAATTTAGATATTGTGAGAATATTAATAATATACATTTATCATGTGATCATGATAACTCGTAAGAAGTGACCTACTTCTCTCTGAGCCGACTGACTTCCTTCTGGAAGCGTTCATCCTCTGGCTCTTCGTGGTCCTCGTCGTCACTGCTGAGGTATTGCACACACGTATAGGGGGCCTCCGACGAGGGCCCGTTTTGCACACCTGACCCGCATGAGGTCCTGGGGCCGTCTGTTGAGGCTGGGGTCACTTCATTTAAAAACCAAAAAAAGGGTTAGGGTTCTGTTAAAACATTACAGAAATCTTGTCAACCATGATGTGCCTTGTTTTTAGGCTTTTTAACCTGATGTACATACACACACACACACACCTGTGACTGAGAAGCGGCCCACTTTGGAGCTGGCAGCGGGGCTGGGCTGTGGGAGGGTGCTGGACACGTGGAAGCGGCCCACAGTGGTGGTGGTGGTGGTGGAGAGGCAGGACGGGTCTGCAGGCGGACAGGGGGATCCGTCCATAGAGTCTCTCTCGACGCCTCTGGACAGAAGAGAGGAGCTGTGCAGGGTGGTCTCGGGACTGGACAGGGAAGAGGAGGAGGAGGACGAGGAGGAGGTAGAGGACGGAGTAACCGAGGAAGAGGAGACAGCGCTGGACGCTTCTGGAACACCAGAGAGCTGGAGGACAACAGAACATTGTGAGTGATTCCTGGAATACAGTTGTACTGATTCAAAGAAACCATTACAAACATACCAAAATAGTATATTATTAAATAGCCAGTATTACTAGATGCTGCTACAGTGCTAAATGGGGAAGGACTATAATACTGCCCAATCAGTTCTACTGGAACACAAGAGAAGTGTTGGGATGAGAAAAGCTTCAATACCGTGCCAGGTCCCGCTGTGAACTCGCAGGGGCCAGGAGCTGGGCTTTCTTCTGGAAGCGGCTCTGGGCTCAGAGCTCTCCTCGGCTGGGCTGCCAGATTACCCAGGTGCTGCTGGGCCTGGGACACACCAAGGTAGAGTTGGTTCAACAGCCACACTACCAAATAATACTGCAGTAATACTGCAAAATAGTGCAAGTTTATCGAGTATTTAAAAGGGGGCCCAACCTGTGCTGGCCCGGGGAACGGAGGTGTGAACTCAGAGGGAGGGGTAGCTGTTTGATCAAATCCTGTAGGAAGAGTCTAAAAAAAAGAAGAACCAAAAACAAGTATTAGGGTCAATGCAAAGCAAGAACAGGAGGTTTCTCTGGATTACTAATCAACTGAGCCCACCTGTGCTCTGGGCTTGGTTGGAGGGGTGTGGGCATGCTGGCCCTGCCCTGGGGTGGTGGTGCCCAGGACAGCCTGGGACGCAGAGCTCAGGAGCAGGTTAGAGGGGGGCACCAGGGCTGCCCCAGGCGGAGGCGACGTGGTCCCGGTGGGAGGAGAACAAGTGCCGGTGTTGTAAGCAGCGTCCACCGAGGAGCTGGCGGCAGAGCTCTGGTCTTTGAAGAGAGAGCGCAGTTTCTTATCCAGGGCTTGAATGTCATCCACTCCAGGGGCCTTGGCCTCCTCCAGCTCTGCGGTTTGGGGCTGGCCCTGGCATGGCAACGTGGTAGATGGGAGGGCCTGAGAGGGGGGAATGGATGTAGGTCCAGTAGTAGCAGGTTGCTGCTCTGAGACAGCCATAGCGTCTACAGCGCTGAGGGAACTGCCAGCAGCAGAGGGGGCAGTGGCAGCTGTGCTGCCCAGCTGGGAGACGGGCGCTGGGGGGAGGGAAGGCTGCTGGAGCTGGGTGGACTGGTACCCAGCCGGGGGAGAAGTGGTGGAGGAGGGGGGGATGGTGGCAGTGAGTGCAGGCTGGGAGGGGGCTGGTTGGTGGGAGGACTGGGCAGATGGAGGGGCATGGATGCCGGATGCAGCAGGGGACAGGGACTGAACTGGGAACGGGGTGGGAGAAGCCCTCTCAGTTGAGGCAGGAGGAGAGGCACTGGTAGCGGCAGGCAGGGAGCTGCTGGGGGCCAGAGCCTCCAGGGCAGCAGGGATGTTGGTGGAGGAGGACTCAGTTTGGTGGTTGGAAGGCCCAGGGCTGGGGTCTGGTTCTACAGCAGGATGGTTGCCGTGTCTCCCCCCGTGGGCCTGCCTCATCTCACTGAAGGCCTCCTGGAGCGTGCCAGACGGTGCAGACAGAGACAGCCCGAGACTCATAGGACCAGCTGGCAGGAAGGCAACAGCAGAAACCATGTATTAGGACATTTTATTTTAGAGCAATATGAAGCGGTTGGAACGAATTCCAAAACATCAATTTAAAGAAAACGAAGTAGCGACTAATGCAACTCGGCCGTTTAAGGAGAACATGAAAAAGGGCGAGTTCGTCAGTGTTAACCTGAAGACGGTGAGAATGTATTCCCAGTGATCAGTGTTACCTGGATCCCGCTTCTCTCCGAAGGAGTTGCTGCCAGACGGGGGTCCAAAGAACTGCTCTCTGAGACGGGACTCGGGCACGGGGCTGACGATGAACCTGCGGCCCGCAGAGTGGACCACCTGGGACGCCGTGCTCGGGGAGATTCCTGAGGACGAGGACGGGGTGTAACACATAGTGGTAAGTGTAAAAGTTCAGCAAGAGGGGAGGCGTGTTGGCTGAGCCAGGGTGACAGGGTTCGGGAGGGGACAGGTGGGCGTCTAGAAGTATACTACTACTGCTCCTTGGTTCGAGGTGGAGTTCTTTATTCTTTTAATTATTATTATCAGCACCTTTCCCCCCCTATTTTTATTTATGAATATAATTATTTTAAATATTATATAAAATGTTATATACACCCATTTTATATGTTTTTCTTTATGTCCTTCTCTTTTGTGAACCCCCCCCCTCCTTAATTTGACTTCGCTCTTATTATTGTAATGGAACATATATGTCCTTCATTGTTTTCGCCCTATGCCTTGTGTGAGTGTCACATGTTCTGTTTGTTACATAGGATGACCTTATGTTTTTAAACTAAGAGGGGAGGTGTGAGTGTGAGTGTGTGTTTGTGTTAGAGGATGGATACCCGACCCAAGCCTGACGAGACCCGACAGTACCCGACGGGCCGGGTCGGGTTCGGACAGATATTTAGAAATTATGCTCGGGTTCTGGTCGGGCTCGGTTACGTCTGCGCGATTTGAAATTTGAAATTTAAAAACAGCTTATTATGCATGGTAGCCAATGGGCCTGTTTCACATGTTGCAAAGGTTCGATTGTAAATATAGACTTTAACTGTGTCGGGCTCGGGTCGGGCTCAGACATAAAAAGCTTGATGCCTGTCGGACTCGGGCCGGGCTCGGACAGAAAATTCCGGCCCGATCCGCACTCTAGTTTGTGTACCTGAGACAAGTGGTGTGGACTGAGGCTGCTGCTGTAGATCATTCATCTGTAGGTAGGAGGAAGTGTGGATGAAGACCAGCATGGAGAAACATTAACAGTCCTGCTATGGGGTTTTAATGATAGACATTTAAACGTGATGTTTAGGAACGTACCTGGCTGAAGCCATCCATTAAGCCCTCTCCCTTCTCGTCGGCCATCTCTATGACCTCCCGGATCTGCTCGATGAAGGACTCCCATTCGCTCTCCAGGATAAACTCACTCTTGACCTATTGACAGCTCTTTGTTAGGGATGCCCTGATACATCGACCACAATGTCACCAAAAATGTGCAATATCGCTATTGAGTGTAAGGTGTGATAATGGCTGATATTAAATAATAGAGTTTCATTAAAAGTTCAATTTTTTTTAAATATATAATTTGGTCTGATATTAGTGAATAATATGTTTGTCTTTCAAAACATCAGTAAATGTTCTTTTTTTTTTTTTTAAGTTAAAAGTAGAAATGTCATATCCGAGTACAACCAAAGTACATTCAAAATCTCCCACATTCGTCGTCCAGACGAATGTGTAATAACTTTGATGTGAATGAAACATTACGTACCATGATGGAAGCTATCTCCTCTGGGTTGTCCCCATCAAGGTCGAATTTGAAAGTCACCATTTTCCTATTGTGAGTTTCCAGCTGGCACTCTGCCACTCTGTCTCCCATGTTGGAAATCTAACGCAATAAAACAAAACAAGCATGTATTAAGAGCACTGCATGGGGTGCTTGAGGTCAAGAAGAGAAATAACAGAGCGATGGAGTGACACAAATAAGAGAGGAGAAGAGGAGAAGATGACTTGCATTGAGCACGTTGAGCTTGGCCTTGGAGAACTTCTCGTGGCGTGAGCGGCTCCGCACCGACCGCCGCTGATGGCGCTTGAGGGAGCGCCCCTCGTGGCGGCCTCCAGACGTGGAGCAGCCTTCGTTCCCGTCGCTAAGACCGGACGCTGGGTCAGACAGGCAGCTGAAACACAAACCGAGCGTACGCTGTGAGCTCCCTGGTAAGCAACGTCATGGTCCTCTGCGTCGAAAACGCTTTGTTTTGATCCCAAGGCTCATACTGACCTTTCCATGGTCGGCGGCACTAGCGCGGGCCCTGCTGTCGGATCCACTAGTGCAGACTGGGAAACAACACTGGCAGGGGCCTGAAATACAGAGAACCAACTTACAACCAGTGTAGAATTTAGCCCGGGCAACAGAAGTGCTTGGGGGTATCCATACAGTGAGGGGAAGCCAACAATAGATAGATAGTGAAACAGCAACACTCAGTTATCACTAAGCTATGAGAGGATATCATGGCTGTTGGTGACGGACTTCACTAGGCACAAGCACAAGCACAAGCACAAGCACGAGCACAAGCACGAGCACAAGCACGCACACCAGGAGAGTACCTGCAGAAGAGAAAGGCATGACGCCTGATAGAGGAAGTACAGATGCTCAGCGTTGATTGGAGGAGACAGGACAGGACTTGGCTCATTGGCCCAACACTTTACAGTTATGGCAGAAGGCGCAGCATGCAGAGTAGTAGAACAATAGAGGGGAAAGCCATGCAAGGTAGAAATGAGTCCACATTAAAGATCACATGCTCATGGCACCATGTTCTCTATGGAGATGTGTGCATGTCAGGCGGGGCGCACCTGTTGGCCTGCCTGTGGTAGAGTGGAGCCATGTGGTGCGGGACTGGCCTCAGGCTGGGCTGGCTGGACGGGTTGGGAGGGGGCAGGCAACACAGCCTGCGGGCCGGACATCTACAAAGACAAGAGGGAGTGGCAGAGAACGGGTAAAGAAAACCTGATGAATAACCAAGTTATTTTAACAAAAAAGGGACATGGTTCAAACTTCCACCATCGCTTGTTCAGTTAAAGGCTAAGTCTCGCAAAAGCCCAGGAACCTCACCGTGTGACAAAGTTAACCGCGTGACAGGATTGCAAAGTTGAGGCACTGTGCAAGATCAGTAGCCTTAAAAACTAAGACCCTGGAAACGTTGCATATAGAGGTAAAATGAAATGACATAACACATACTGATAGATTTTCCTTGTTTAGTCTGTTCTGTGTAATTTTAAGTAGTTTTATTAATCAATAACCGATGTACACCAGTTTCACTGAAGAGTGACACCTGGGAAAGGGAGGGAAATCTGTTGTGAAATCTATTGCATTTTAACCTCTGTGTATGCTCCTTGTAAACACAAGGTACAAACCCTGAAGAATGGTACACTGTGCTTCTTTAATAGATTGATCGGATTGCAAGTAAACGGCACCTTTGGATAGCGACCATAATGCCATGTTTGGCTATAAGAAGTGTGTCTGTGGAAGCATCTAGAAGAGGTTAAGAGACAGTTAAGGGGACAGTTTATCTACCTGAGGGGGAAGCGCTGTTTGGTAGTAACCTCCGTACTATAAGAAACAAAACACAACACACCATAAGAAGGAGAAGGTGAGGAGGAGGAGGGGGTAGAGAGCTAGAAAACCAGAATTAAAGAGGGAGGTTGAGAAGCAGGTGGAGAGTCTTGATGAGCAGGGCTTCTTCTGGTCTCAATGCCTAAGAGAGGAAGTCCTAACCAGTGTGACGGTGGGGAGAGACACTAGGAGGTCCTACCTGTGGTGCTGGTGCCATTGGGGTGGACAGGGCCCCCGGAGCTCCAGGGAGGGCCGTGGCTATCTGACCTCCTTGGACCTGGGGCTGGACCTGCTATCAGTACAGAAAGATGAGGGACGCAAGTCACTTACATCGTCTTGATAATGATAGTAATAATGCAACAGACCCTAAATGAACTTCCCAGCACTTGAACTAGTATACCTCCAGAAAATAAGACTACAATTACCAAGACCTGCTGATTTAATTGGTCCGTTTGTGGATAAAGCACAGGGGTGTTGTGCTGCTGGGTAGGGAGAGCGCTGTATGACATCAGAGGCTGGGTGTCGTGTTGGACAGAGGTCGCCCGAGGCCGGTCTACCATTTGACTGGCTGCAAGGGACCGAGAGAGAGGAGACATTTGCTTTATAATGGCTTCCAGAATACCATCATCTCGTCGTTTACAGAAGGAGGAGTTGGGATTACAAACCTCCCGCGCTGTGCATCGGACGCTGTTGATTCTGATCCGCCTCTGGCTCTTCGGGCTCGGACTGGCCGGGCGGGACAACCTGGCCCTGTCCTATAGACTGGGGGACATAAGGGACCACCTGTGCCGGGCCAGGCAGTTGGGCCGGTTGAGGACCGGCGTAGTTAGTAGTCTGCTGGGACGCAGCATGTTGAGGAGCCAGCTGCTGACCGGGCTGTGGGGGCTGGATGTACGAGGCAGGCTGTGGGGCGGTCTGAATAGGAGGTTGGGGGGTCTCAGTGGGCTGGCGTGGCTGCTGTGGTACCTGACCCTGCTGCTGCTGCTCCTCTGACAGCCTCCTCTTTTCCTGCTCCTGTCGCACCTTCAATGATAGTCAATTGCAAATGTGTCACTTCTTCTCAATGTACAGGGACCTTGAGAAAGAGGAATAAAACCACATTAAGAATGACAACGGACCTGCAGCCGCTGCTCTCTCTTGCGGCTGATCAGAGCCACCCTGTCCTTGATGGCCTTGGCTATGGTCTTATGGTCGCCTTCAGACACGTACCCAGACTCCACCTGGAGGGGAACACATGGGTCAGGAGTTTGGTAAACATTGTGGAAAAGTGCAAGTGATGATACATAATAATCACAACCGCTTTGTTCTTAAATCGCAAAAGCGTGTTATTGTGGTAAAAAAAGAGACAACAAAAAACACATCCATCTTGTATGTACATCGTTAATCTGGGAGGTGTCATTTTAAGTGAGCACAAATCACCATCTCTTGGGCCACATCCTCGGGCACATCCTTGCTGAGGTCGAAGGAGAACTCGATGGCTTCGTTATCCTTGTACTTCCCCTTGAGCTTCTTTACGTCCTCAATCCTCAGCCATAGCTTTATGGCCTCCATCTCCCCATCGTCCTCCTCCGCCAGCTCCACGCGCACCCCCGTCTCCTCCTGGAAGAAGGCGTGGTTCAGAAGGTCCTTTATCGAATACCTGGGGGGGGAGCAGAATGACGTGAGTAACGCGACAATGCGGACTGTCAACCAGGTCACAGCATTAGGTGAGGGTGGGGGGATTATTAGGGCTGGGCGTCATGACCAAAATCTTCTGTCCCGATCTTGATATACATCACGATATACAATGTTTTCTGGTGATTTAATAAATAGTCTATATAAAATAACCATATGGTAAAGCCTATTTTTGTATACCGTGTGAATTAAATACAAATGAGTATTTTCTCTTTTTTTCCTTCATTTACTGTAATGCAGCCTTTAAAACCAGGAAAAGAGAACAGTTATGATAATAAATTGCCCAGCCCTAATTGGCATCATATAATATAACCTCTCGTCCTTGTTCTGCCGGATGCATCCCTCAATGATCTCCTTCACCTCAGGAATGGCCACCTTGTCGAAGCTGGCTGGCTTCACCCCCTAAAGGAAACACAGAACACCAAATGAGACTTGATCTCCGGATGCCTCATCCTCCACTTGGACACTCTGCTCAGCAGTATAAGCCTGGCACTATCTGTATCAAATAACCAAATCAGGTATCTTATTTTATTTTTCCCTGGTGATGACTAATGTATGAAACGTATCGTAGCAGTACACCCTTGCATTGAAGAAAATGCTAATCTGCTGCAATAAGATTATTATACAATATAATTGATGCCAATCTAATCAAAACTATATAAAAACACAGTGTGGTTGGCAGTAATATGTGGGTACTAGATGAAAGATGCCTTTTTCTAGATGGAAGTGTTTTCAAAATGATTACACACAATGCTGAGTACTTACAAATATACATGTTGTAATAAAAATAGCTCATGTGTTTATGCAGGAGTTATCCTATACATCTAGCTGCGTTACAAGAAGAAGGGTGTGAACATGGCCGGCACACACCCTAATCCATCATCTATGACAGGTCTCACTTGCAAAAAATAAAACATAAAATTATGTTAAACAAGAATAACATGGGTATAATGTACGCTAAAGTATTATACAGCTTAAAGTATGAAAGTGACAAGCAGTGACAAGGGGAGTAGTGGACAGATTCAAAAGCTCCACAGTCAACAGGAATTAGAAAGGGTTAGGTATAGCAGGCAGGGGACTGGCAGCCTGAAGCTAAACCTACACATTTCTCTCATTTTGTTCTAGTGAGGGAGAGGGTGATGGAGGGTAAATCTAGTCTTCTCAGCAAAAAGAAAAAAAAGGGTTATTGTGGACACAGGAAGCAAGGGACAGCTGGTCAGAGGGGTGGAGGGGAAGACTTACGCTGGTGACTCTGCGGTAGATCTGTGCAGCGTTCTGGCACTCTGAGTACGGGTACTCGGAGGTGGCCATCTCCAGCATGCACATTCCAAAGGCATACACATCCACTGACTCGTCGTACTTCTCCTCATACATCTCAGGCGCCATGAACTCAGGGGTACCTTAAATCAAAACAACTATTCAGAACTCTTCCCCTGACTGACTGATTGACTGACTCGGCCTCCCACGACCCACTGCTCCTCTGCTCCCCAAACCCGCCTGGGGGTTGGGGGTGAGGAGGAAGAGTGGCCGGCCATGTCGCCATCTCCCGGAGAGTAGAGAACCTGCGAGCGGAGAAGTGTGAAAGAGAGAAAAGACAGGAGAGGGGAAGGAGAGTATAAAAAAAATAAAAAGGGAGAGAAACAAAAAAGGAAGGGGAAACTGAGCTCAGTTAGACTGTGGAGAAAGATGCACGCGTTTGTCTGTGTAAGACCCTGACAGTTGTCAGCATTACATAAGAGTTTCATTTGAGGACGCAGGTGTACAGAACACATTCAATAGCCAAATATTGAGATAAATTGTTTGGGAAAAATACCCACATTTGTTCAAATGGACGCCAATTTCATTTGGGTGACAAGACTAGCTATGGAAGTAACTTCTGTCATGACCTCACCTCATAAGGTTTTAAACCGTTTTTGACATTTCACCTACCTTTTAATGACGACTTACCGTCTTGTCCTTCACCTGGAGAAGAATGGCATACAGGTCAGGTCTGAGCGAAGCACATCCCATAGCTAGACCATGTACTAATTAGTATGCATCTGTACACCAGCCCTTATTAAACAAATGCTTTCAAATGTAGGTCTTACACAGAAAAACCCAGTTGGTTCTTTTGAAATGAATTTTTCTTTAAGTGAGGTGTGTCACAGCACACTGTTAAGACTTACCAGGCCCATTCAAGTGTATACTTACTCAAAGACCAGCAGTACCCTATTCATTCCATACAGCAGAATGAGGCACAGCTGAAGCTAGAGCCTATAGTTTAAAAACATACCCAGGAATGTGAAAGAAAAAAAAAAAAAAAAGGCTGATAAAAGAGGACTGGTGGGGCATTCGCTAGAGGAGGGACAAGATACACTCTTTTATGCTGAAAGAGTTTTTTAAAAGTCTAACCCAAACCTGTTGAGGCAAACCCATGGAAAGAGAGATGTTAAATGTCATTGGCATTATTGTCAAACAGACCACATATTTCCAAACCACAGAACAAAGACCAGTCTAAGACGGAAGCCAAGGGCATACCTTTAGCCCTGGCCGGGACAGCCTGCAAGTACAAGGCATGACATTTGTATTAATCAGGTTTCTAGTCAACAGCAAGGAAAGAACACTGAGGCGCTACTTACTTTCAGTAGGTGCCTGGAAAAAAATCCCTTTTTGAAGACACAGAGAACAGTAAGGTTCTGTCACAGTAACGTACTTGACTTGCTGTGAGAGTGGGGAGAGAGCAGGGCTTGTGTTATCTAGCCCAAGACAGCCACAATACCTGGCCTCCGTTTGAGCTGTGGTTTGAGAGTTTAGCTGAAACACTGTGGTCTGTTTTTTTAAGCAACCACATTGTCAAAGACACAAAAAAACCTTTCGCAATTCAAATGCAGTTGAATACACACATCGGAAGAACCAAACACAACAGTACCGCACCCCTGGCGGGGACAGGGGCGGGGGAGGCAGCGGTGACTTTGAGGTCGTACCTATGACACTCTTGGCAAAGGATGCCCTCTTAAGCGTGGCCAGGCCCAGGTCTCCGATCTTGACGGATCCCGTGGGGCCCGTGATAAAGATGTTGTCGCACTTGAGGTCCCTGTGGATGATGGGAGGGGTCCGAGTGTGGAGGAAGTGCAGTCCCTTCAGGATCTGCCTGCACCAACTCCGCAGCACTTTGATCTTCATCACCTTGAACCGTTTTAGATATCTAGTGGAGATAACAACAAGCCCATTGAGGTTTAGAACAGAAAACTTAAAAACTAAAATGAACTGTAATAACAATACGAGATTTTCTCCTGCAGTTAGAGCTCATCTCTCAGGAGAATCAGACTGATAGCAACACTAGCCTATTAGGTGTATTGGGCATGTTGGATGGAGCGTATCCTTGTTCGTGTGTCACTACACAACACTCACGTTTTGAGTGTGCCAGAAGTCATGAGTTCCGTCACCAGTGCGATGCACTTCCTGCCTTTGGAGGGCCCTTCCCAGGAGTCATAGAAGCGGACAATGTTGGGATGCTGCAGGCCCTTCAACATGCCAGCCTCCTCCTTGAAGCGTTGCCGCTCCGACTTGGACAGCTTGCGATCCTGCCAAGGACACAAAGGTAGCACACTGTTAACACTGCTTACACACACACACACACACACACACACACACACACAGTAAAACAGCAACTATTGAGCCATTACTATGCAAGGCATTAGTTTAACATGCTGTAGGTAAGATTTAAGAGCTGTAATTTGAGTGTAATTTGTTAGAAATGCCATAGCCATCCGTCAGCTGTTAGTGAGTGAAATGCTCTGTGAAATATTTGCTACGGTTGACTGCATGCCCGCCTCTGTATGAAACAATTCTGGTTTAGTCCGCTAATTCCTGAGCAATCAGGGCATCTCGTTTCCAAGTAATTTGGGGAATCCATCTTGCCTGTCACAAGCATGTAATGCTCTTTGTAATCCAAGAGGCATCTGGATGGGAGCCAAGCAGCAGTGGACAACAAGGTTTTGACATTCTAAATAACAAGGTGTTAAAGGCTACCTATACTCGTATTAAGGGTGCTCCGATCAGGATTTTTGGGGTATCAACTGATACCGATCACAGGGTCTGTTTGAAGCCTTCTATTTATCGTGTAGCATTATTTATTCTTAACAACAATGTATATTAAATGGGCTGGGCTCTTTAGTTCATTGATACAGTTAATCCTATAGTTATAACATATTATAAAGTTTACATATTATATACATTTTATTTGTTGCATGAGGAATCATAATAATTTGTTAAGCGTGACTAAAACAGACCACAAGGTGGCATTAATGTTTTGACCAGAGTCACAAGTGTCACATGGAAACGTCATAAAAACCAGGACCTAAAGTGTTGAGAGAACTTCTGCTATCAGGACTGAGATGTAAACACAATGCAATGCCCTGCGTTTGTCAATGTAATGATGTGCAGTTGTTCAGTTAAAGGTTCAAAGATTAAAACATGATGTTCCGGTCATTTTTTGTAGAAGTATAGCTTCCACAGGGGGAGCAAACCCAAAATCGTTTTTTTTGTTTTAAACGTGGTCATATGTTTTATATGATTTCTAACATACTAACGTATGCCATTATGTCACCATTACTAAAATAAGAGTAATTTAGAGAAAACGGGTGTAAAATCGTATGTTTTTGCCAGTGTCCACCAACAAGTTTGTGAACATTGTACTCTGCTCCGAACTCAAGTTGTGTTCTTCTTTTGTTGCTCCTTGAAGGTTAGAAACCCCAGGAAACGGTTTCAGACGCTCTGCAGCAACCAGTTCACACTGCTGCAACTTTCTCTGCAACCTTCTAAAACCGTTGCGAATCATTGATCTGAACTGGCCTTTAGGCATCCGAGAAGCTTCTCAGACAGTATAGTATAACGTTACGGTGTGTGGATGTATGGCGCTCTGTCTGGGCAGCGGTTGATTTTGATGTCCACGTCGGAGAGAGGGTTAAGCTTCTCGGAAAAATTATAGCGCTCATACACAACTACGGTACTAGCATTACGTTTTAAAATTAAGAGATGAGTATCAAAGTATCATGAATGGCCAAATGTTTATTGGCAGACAGCATGTGCAACATATTCAACAGCCTGGTGAAGCTATTTTAGCGGAGCGTAGAGACATTTTCTTGTGTGTTTTACGTCCTCTGATCGGCTCTTTTGATCTGCCTTTAGAAAAACACCAATCAAACTATTCAGAACAAACATAGGCAGATAACGATCGGTGGGCTATTGATCTGAGCACCCTTTCCTGGTACACAACCAATGCCTAAAGCACAGAGCCCTGTGAATAGGTCTGTGGTGAAGCAAGGGCTGTGGGTCAAAGCAAGGGTCAGAGCCCAGTTTGCCTGACACAGTGTTGTGAAATGAGAATAAAGACCGTAGTTTCTGGCAAGTTACCTACTCGATGAAAAGCAGAAAGAGTCACATGACGACGTATGTATGCATGTATTACGGGTGTCACGATTCTGACTTTAAATCGAAATTGATGGAAATTAGCTTTCGATTTCGATCATCAAAATCAAAAAAAAAAAAAGTATGTAAGATGTGTTTTGTCTTCTAGTGGCTCTTCTTTTTGTTTGTTATTTCCCCAATTTGGTGAAATACATTTTTGTTATATTTTAAATAAATTATTAAAATTTTACCATATGGCCTTAGTCTGGTACATTCCTAAAGAAATTTAGTGGTTATATCACATATACCATGTAGCCTATCTTTTTAAGAATTTGAAGTTGTCAGGGCATAAAAACAATGATCTGTTGATCTTTACCAATCAAGACTTTTTCCAAACACAAAAACAAAAAGAGCCACTAGATGACAGCCCCACAAACAGCTTAAAAACAAATATATACTACTTAAAAACTACATATATATATCGAATTGTGGATTTGGAGAATCATGACACCAACCATCCACAACCTAACACTGTCCATCACAATGGCACAGTTGTCATGCCAAGGCCGGTTGTCATGCAAAGTCTGGCACACCTATGCTAAGTTAATATCAAGTATCAACACATTGTGAGGTGAATAATGCCTTTGATGTCATCGAAGGTTTCAAAAATGAGTCATGGGGCGTTGCTGAAATGCTGATAGTGATGAATGTCAATGGGGACTAACAGTCACAATCTGCCAAGAGCAGATGACCAAGCAATGACCACTAGTGAGGGCACCTGTCAGATGCAAGTCTGTGCATTGGAGCATGCACAGACCTCATCTTCTCAAGTTGCCTCAGCAATTCCTGGCATGACCTACATTTATTCTGCACTATGAAGAAGACAAACCACAGCAGTCTGCCAAGCCCAAGGAAACCACCCTCTGTCCAAGGCATAGCAAGTCACAAGCCTTGGTCTAACGCCTAAGCCTGGGCAACCAGCCAGGTTTCCAGGAAATTGGACCCATTGTTGCGGAAGGGAAGTATGTGTGAGGAATAGGGGTGGGCAAAAATATCGATATGGCAATATATCGCGATACTTTGTCTTCCGATTCAATATCGATATTTAAAATTTGAATATCGATTTTTTGTTCAAATAATAAATCATGTTTCAGGCGGGTTAACAAATCCAGTACGACTTCCGCACCTCCGCTCCGCAAGTGTCGCTGTACCGCTACCTCACTTCTTCTTCTTCTCTTTTTTTCCCCCGGCGGGGGAATGGGCCGCCTATTAACGACATGGACCAAGCGGTTCTGGACCAGGAAGGAGACATGAACACTTTTAATAATCGTATTTACCGTAT
>JAOPJI010000142.1:8987976-8999402 GCA_027122695.1 Merluccius productus
GGGACCGGCCCAAAAATGCAAGGGGTGGAGTTACGCCTTGAAAAAATTGTATTTCTGTATTTCTTCAATGTATTTCTACATTGGTCAATCTTCACAGTCTACAATAGTCACGCTCTGTAGCGACATAAAGCTGGAAGCGAATGGCACACTCAGCGGTTTAAGTCACTGTGGGTCTAGCGCTGTTAACTGTTTGAACCTGCCCAGGGATCACCTCTCTTTTTGCCCCACTTTGACGCTGTTGTTTCAGCTGTCCCAATCATTCCCCACTTAAGCAGCTTGATTATGGAGTGTGAATATCCAATATCTTTCCAACTTAATTTGAGGAGATCGATACGCGATGGACCAAACTTTGTTTTTAAATGTTTTGATCTCATTAGATATAACATGAAGCATTAGTTCTCTTATAATAATTATTTTCTCTTTCCAATAATTAATATGTAAGGATATTCCTATATCTTAAGCTTATGTAAGCTATTTTATTTGGACTAGTCTACATTTAGGGTAAAGCTATATTGTTAATGTTATTGAATTAAGAAATTAAATGTAATGCTTTGGGACCTGTTATTAATGTTGAACATGAACCTTTTTAGTAAAACACCAAATTAGAGGGGTCACTATGGTTTAGTTATCAGATAATCTCTTTCATATCTAAGGAATTGGTATTGTAACTGAAATATCCATAATAGAATCAATATCAAATTGAATCCAATCTGAATCCAATAAAATCGAGACCTTGTGAATCAAAATCAAAGTGCATTGAGAAATTAGCCCTGTTATCTATGATATATTGATCTATCTATCCAGATAACACTTTTTTCTAATGGAAATTATTATTATTATGCCCGTTGACGCTGTACGTGATCGAAGACATTTGTAAACGTTGTTTTGTTTACTGATGTTTGTTACTACAGTAAGTTGATTCCATCTCACACAGACCAGGGTGGGAAATTAGCACCCGCCAAATGCTTGTAGCATTTATAATTGTCGGGTACATGTGTCAAACCTGGCGGGTAGGATTGGTGGACCAAAAAAAAGCCTGTAGCCTACAGTGCAAATTGACCAATAAGCTCTAAGTTAAAAGTGTGTTAAATTGTCAGCTTGCACTTGTGTCACAATTATTCGTTCATTCATTAAATCAAGGAAAACTACAACTTTCGATGTGTACAACTTTCACTAGCCATCTACCAGTAGACATTTTAATGGTCTCCAAGTTGCCTAACGGGTCAAAATACGGCCATTTTCATTGCCCAGTATGTCCCGGCAAATGTCTTTATCCCGGGACTTCCGGGCTCTGAGAAGTGCTTTCTCAGAGCCCGGAGCCCTCCCCTCCCAGTAAAATCCCCCTGGCCAATCAGCATGGAGTTTGGCTCTGTGTGATTCAGATGCTTCGTTGTTGTTAGCCTGAAAAGCTATACGAGATTTTACAATGTCTGCTAGCAATGAATACAAATCTACAGATCAAATGAAAACTTTTAACTTCAGCCAAATCTTACTGAGTGGAAGGAATGAAGGATATTTATTTGAGCCAGAATACACCCAAGAGGAAATCTTACAGCGGAGACGGCCGCAGGAAAATGTGCAACAGTGTTCAGAGTCCTGCCGTTTAGTGTCTATACTGTATTACAACACTCAATATTATTTATTATATTTGAAATGTGATGGCAGCCGCTTTAGCAACGCGATATCCTGAACAACCAAGCACCAAGCAACAATGAGACTCATGATGTTATCCACATAGTCCACAGGTCGACCAATAGAAACAATGAGACTCATGATGTTATCCACATAGTCCACAGGTCGACCAATAGAAACAATGAGACTCATGATGTTATCCACATGGTCCACAGGTCGACCAATAGAAACAATGAGACTCATGATGTTATCCACATAGTCCACAGGTCGACCAAGAGAAACAATGAGACTCATGATGTTATCCACATAGTCCACAGGTCGACCAAGAGAAACAATGACACTCATGACTCATGACTGTTAGACTGACATCCTACAGGAATTGACGCCACATTCGACCTTCCCGGCACTGCACTCCTTCCAACCTGTGCTACCCACCGCTCTCTGTCTACACAGAGCTTGAAGTGCTGGGGGGACTGTGAAATTGCCAATCGGCTGTCAAGAAGGTGGACTCCATCTCCGCCTATGCCTCCCTCCAGACTCTTCACTTCCTGGCCCTCACTGAGACGTAGATCACCCATGAGAATGCTGCCCTCTCCACCGTCTACTTGTTTTCACACACACCTAGACCATCGGGACGAGGAGGGGGGATAGGACTCCTCATCTTGCCGAAGTGGTCCTACCAGGTCCTCCCCTAGAACACTTGACCAGATCTGCGTTTGAATTCCACGCTGTGGCAGTCACCCTTCCCATCAAGCTCTACATTTCAGTGATCTACCGTCCACCTGGCCCCTTCTGCGACTTCGTTGATGAGATGGATGCCCTCCTCAGCTGCGTTCGGGGAGACGGCACTCCACTCGTTGTTCTGGATGACTTCAATCATATCCAGCCAGAGAAGTTGCACTCATCCGAATTAACTAACTTTTTCACCACCCTCCCCCTCCCCTCCTACCCACACAGTTGGGAAACAACTCGACCTTATCTTCACAAGGTCCTGCTGTACCTTGGCCCTCTCTGTTACCCCCCTCCCCGTGTCTGACCATCACTTCGTTGCTTTCTGAAATTTCACACAAGCCATAGTTTTCGTTCATCACAAATGCCCATCACAAACTTCCATCCATGAGAGAAAGCAAGGCTGTCAATCAAATATCGCTCCTCAGAAACGGCCAATCACAGGAGAGCCCGCCCTGCCTGGGTTCCCTCCCCCAAAGTGCCAAAAATATTCCTTTCGAGCGAGCAGAACGTGAGCTGCGAGAGGCTGTCCGATGTGAGAGCAACGAGGAAATGCTCTCGAGTCCCCGATTTACTCGCTCGCTCTCAATGTCCTCGCTCGGGGAGAAGCGCTCTGAGTGTGCGCGAGCGCGCAGAGAGAATTTGCGCGCTCGCAGGTAATAACTACGCGTGTGAAATAATATATACGCCCGACTGCATGTTTTATCACGCGAGTGCATTTTGGCACTAATCTGACGCCATAGCCTAGCCTAGGTAACGTGTGTGCACGCTTTTAACTCTAAGATTGGAAACGTTTTTTTGTGTTTTGAAAAGTGTGTGTCCGTCATTATTGTGGTCTTAGCAGCTCAGAGGTACCAAGAACAATGGCTTCCTTGTGTAAATCTGACAAGGCATGTATTGACCATTATAGAAAACACTTAAACTGGTATCTTCAGCTTTTTTTCAACAGCAAAGGGGAAGCGTTAAACTTGACAGAATGAATGCTTTGATTCCTGCGATTGCTTTGTGCTATCACCCTTCCGCTCTTCTTTCTATCTGCTTTCCTTTTCTCTGTTTTACATCAAGTGTTCTTCTGATCCTCTATCACCTACAGACTCAGAACCGAATGAAGCTTATGGCAGATAACTATGACGATGACCATCTGAAGACGGCCCCTGATCAGACCAATCACAAACCTTCTCCTGATCAGGTACATTAGCTTCCCACCAATGGCCTTCCATCAACATCTCTCCTGTTATAATTGTTATAACTTATTTCTACTTGCTGAAGGGACAAAGGAGCATGGTGTATCATATTGTTCTACTAGCATTACATGATTATGCTTGTACAGATTATTTAAATACGTCAACGTAATCTAGGAGGTAACACAAGTTCAAACTTGATATAAGGGTGATATAAGGTTCTACACTAGCAGGGAAGGAAATGCGTGTCTAAACTCTATGCTATATAAACAGCAAGAGACGCAACACTCGAGAATCTTATGCAGTGGTTCCTTAATGGTTTTTCCCCTACGATTTCTTCCGGCAGCGGTGCTGAGGTGTGTGAGGTGCATTATGTTGATGTGCGCGTGCACGGTGCTCATGTGCGCGTGCGCAATGCTGTGGGTGCAGGTTTTAGTGTGATCACTGATTCCAGTAGCGACCAGCTGAATAAGTAGAATCCGTACAAACCAAGCTGTCTTGGAACCCCCTTATTGTAAATTTCACACATTTCGTAGTGACCCTTGACTGCCCAGGTCTATAGCAAAACTGTCAGTATATTTTCACAATGTCTCTCCAATGACAAGGAGATGGGGGTGCAGCAGGGGGCATCAAACATAATTTCTAATTCTTTGCATGGCTGATTGCAGTGGCACCAGTAATCCAGCGGCGGTGCTGCGCCACTGCTGGATACATGTAGGGCAAACATTGCTTAAAGTGTCAGTGAACCCAACTTCTTTTTTTTTTAGTCTTGTCTTCTATTATCTTGAACATGGTCATCTATGCCATTTTGTCACTACTAAAATAATACCGTAATTTAGGAAAAAACCGCCAACCAGTTTGTGAACGCTCCACCCTTCTCCAAACTCCGAACTTGGCTGCATCCGAGGGTTAGCTTCTCGGGACGCTACTATAACGCCACGGTGTCGACTTTGCATATACAACACCGCTCATTATAACACTCATACTCAACAATGTGCACTAGCTTAAAAAAAAGATCACAAAGTTGCCGTGGGTCGTAACCATGGGGATAACCCCCCTCCCCCCCTCCTTTCTATAACTCTCAGCCCAAAATGCATTTTGGGCTGAGAGTTATAGGAAGGAGGGGGGGGGTTATCCACTCTGCTTTTATATTTGAGATGAAACATAGGGTTCACTTATACTTTAACCCAATGGGTTCTTTGTTTTGAGTAGGTTCTTTGGGTATGTATGTGGAGGTTGTAGGTTGGAGTTTGATTTTTTTTTCTGGATTGTCCTCTACTGTACATGCACTAACAAAGTGTTCCTCCCCACTGCTGCGATTGGCTTAACCCGTTATTAACAGGATGATGAGGAGGGCATATGGGCATAGCCAACCCTGTGCCCCCTCCCTCCCTCTCTCTCTCTCAGCCATTTTGTTCAGGGTGAGAACCAACAGCAAGCCACACTCGTCAAGTCTCTCTTCATCAGTGTCTGTGGCATGTTTGCTCATCTTCCTCACTCTCATTAATTTTGCACTTGTGTCCACTTTCTTTCTTTGTGATGTTGTGAACTTGTGACTTTCTTTTGTTATTGACATTGATGGTTGGTGCCTGAATGTTTGGTGTGGTTCTTCCTTGATTCAGCCTTTCTCCTTGAGCAAATCTCACCTCACTAACGCAAACTCACTTCTTGGTCATTACATCTTATCGCTCAGTTTACGAGATAGAGATTGTTTGCACTTACACACAGGTGCACTAAGCGGATGACAACTATTGTTACAATTATCAGAATTATTATCGTTATTACACACAACTTTCTCATGACACATGACCACCCTGGTGGTCATTTTCAAAACATGATAAGCCACTTTGATCCTACGAGCCAACCTTCTGCTTATACACTGTTTGATGTTCTCAAGGGCTTGGACAGTAGGGCAAGACTGAGGTTTGTCTCGTTATGAGAGGCTGTCTGCATGCTGTGCTGTCAAGTTCCTTTTCCAATGTGTTTTCCTTTCATTCTTATAATCCATTTCAGTTGTGTGTTACATTTGGTTGATTATATTTTCCCCATTACAAATTACGGGAATAAAAACATGGCCACCGTCTCATCTCTCTATGCCTCTACAACGGCCCTTCCACCCGATGTTTCTTCTTCATCCCTTGTTAATCTTGTCTCTCGTTTTCTCTCTCTCTCTCTCTCTCGCTCTCTCTCTGCCGGCCAGATGATCCCCCCTCTGTTAGCCCTTGCCCAGAACCGCAGTAAACTCAAGCTCTACATCGCCCACCTGACAGACCTCTGCCACGATCGCGACCCTAGCATCCTCAGCCAGCTCACCCCACCCTCCCACTATCACCATGCCGACCCCCCAGCCTGGGAGGAGGAGCTGAAGAAGATGAGCTTCGACCAGGTACTGAGAGCCCCTGCTCACTACAGGCGGCTTCACAAGCCTTCTGACGTTTAAATTGATGAGTACTCCCAGATCCACACTCTGATCTCATATCTGGATCCTTATGAGCTTTTTTGCATTAACTGAACTATCACTTATCTCAGGTCGGAATACCTGGAACAGGGTGCTGCAAATCTGCATTATTGGCAAGAGAGGGCGGGACATCGGCGGGAGCCGTATCTGTTTCAGTTACATGGGTTTAGCGGCAAGAGAGAGGGAGGGACTCCCTAACTATTTCTAAAAACCACTGATCTACGACCTACACTAACCCATTACTTGGACTAGGAGGGGGTGCTGAGTGTTATTGGCTAGCATCCAATCAGCTCTGATGGTAGCAGGAGCGCTCCTACTACCGAAACCTCTTGCTTCATGTGAGCTGTGTAGCTTTAGTCAACGAAGAATTTGACAAAGCAATATCCAAAACGTGTAGCAGAAGCGGATATCCCTCCGTCTCGACACTAAACATGTTGAAAAAAAACGATATCGGTTCCCCCGTCCTCTCTCTCGCCATTCCACACATTTGAGGCACCCCCATTCTAGGTTATTATAGGTTACCCATTACCAGTGTTGGTCATCTTACTTTAAAAAAGGGCGATTGTAACACTCCGGCCGACGGGGGGGTGCACGCTATAGTAAGACACCGCGGACAGGGGGGGAGTGCGCGCGATCGTAACACACCACGGACCTATGACCGGCAGGGTTGTCTCAAAAAGGAGGACAAAGTAGGTCAAAGGAGGACAAAAATTTGAAAAACCGGACAGTTCGGCCTAAAGCCGGACGAATGGCCACCCTAAGTAACGCGCCACTTCACATTCTCAGTAACGGTAACGGCGTTGCAACGAGGGAAAAGTAATTAATTAGATTACTCTTTACTGAAAAAAGTAACACCGTTAGTAACGCCGTTATTACCAACACTGCCCATTACTAACCTAATACCTAAACTACCATTTCAAATGTCATACACAATGCGTCATTGTAATGCATTATGGGAAATGAGCACCGGAGAAGTTCTCATCCAGCTGCAACCCACCTGGTGGCCGTGACACTAATCCACACTCTGACCCGTCTTCCTCTTCCACAGCTGGAGGGGGAGCTGGAGGTCTGCGAGAGGGAGAGCGGGGAGCTCCAGGAGTACGCCAACGTGGTTCTGCAGCAGATCGCCGACTACTGTCCTGATATTCTGGAGCAGGTCGTCAACGCACTCGAAGAGTCGTGCTGACCTCTTGACCCCCACCCCGCTCACCTCCTTCAGGCTTGAGACAAAGCCTTCCGCTCAGTCCCCAATACTGCGCTAGTGGTCGAAAACCGTCCGTGTCATCTGGCGCGGACATGTCTTTCCTCTCCTGGGTCTCTTGGGTGTTTCTGCTTATTGTCTACTCGAAGGAGAGGAACTCGAAGGCCAATCTCGGCGCTGGGTTCCCGTCTTCATAAACCTCGCCTCCACCATTCCTCTGGCGATGGTGGACACTACTGGCGTTAAGGTTGAGCACAATTTTTTTGAGGCAAGCAGTGTTGTCCACAGTCACTCTTTTTGAGTCAGTATGTGAGCTTCAGTGTGGAGCAGATGGCAGAAGACCTCTAGATCTTAAGGAGAGGGAAGAGGTGGGCTGGTTGGCTGATTCGTGGCGTAATGTTGATGCTTGAGTAATTAATATTTTTTTAATTGGTCATTACATTTATTTTCCTGTGTTCCTAAAGTATTAGGCAGGAAGCAGTGGCTGTTTATTGTAATGTACACCATCGGTCAAGACTAGTTAAAAGTCCAGATATTGTTAGATGTTCATTTAAACACTTAGACACACAAATCTATGCTTTAAACCAAAAAAACGTATGTTTTCCAAATGTTCCCTTGTAATATTTGGATCTTGCTAGAGACAGAAATATATTTAGGTTAACTGGATTTTTGGGTTTGCGTTGGGGTTCGGTCTAAAGCAACACTCCAGATCAGGGGCGTGCACGGGGCGTGTTGGCCAATGTTGCAACAAGATCAAAGGGGGCAGCGGTTTGGCCACTGTAGCCACCCATCTGCACGCCTATGCTGCTGAACACATGAAACCCAAATTTGATTTTAAAAGAGGAAAGAGAAAAAAAATCAGAGCGAGGCTGTAGTTCTGCACTAAATGTCACTAAATAAAGTTGAGAAAGAAAAAAGATTTTACTCCAGAAGTTTTTGCACACAATGTTTGAGGTATGCAATGTTGTTTCCTAAGTCCTAGTGGCCTTGGAGCATGCACAGTGATCTGTTGTGGACCTAATGCAGGGATGTGTAGTCCTCTGTACCAACGGTGCTAAGGCATGATGGAAGAGTTAGTTTCCCATCCAACCTAGTAACCATTTGACCACAAATCATAGTGTTTTTTGTATCGACCCCACTTAAAAGCCCTGGTTGTGTTTTTATTTGAATCTGTGATAAGGAGGGGGATATTTGTTCCTGTACTTTATTTTAATTTTAATCATGCGTAGGTTCATGTGGTGGTTCTTTCTTGTATTTCCAGAAAAATGGTTGACCTTATTTCCACCAGGGATTCGTACTGTTTAATCTTCAGGGCTCATGGTTTTGATTGTGCTATGGCATTTACAGCTAATGTAAGTCCGTTTTTGGCAGATTTTGAATTTTTAGATCAGTTTGTAAATAACTTGATAATTAACACGTAAAGTGACTGGATATAGGTGATTTAGTGGAAGATTTGCATTCTAAAAAAATATGAGAAGTTAAAAGCAGTGCAGTTGTCTATTGTGTTTGTATGATTTTGTCTCTAAGACAAAATGTGTGTGACAGTACTGCCATAAATTGCAGAAGTCATGATCTATAGATATACATATATAAAATGTTTACCATATGAATATGCATTGAATGTTTGCACAGAATCCTGAGGAGCGAGTTGCTCTCAATAAAATGGCTGTCAAGTGTCCAGAGAAAATGTGTCAAAATACAACCCTTCGTGTCAAAGTATGTGAACTGCAGATGTTTCAAACCGTGATTACGTGATGGAAAAGTAGTTTTCTTGCATTCTCCATTTTATTATATTTACCCCATACAATATCCTTTGTTCATATTCCACTCGTTTTCTTCAGTTTATTTGGTTATATTTGAGAAGGCGGCTTGTCTGTCAGTAATGGAGGTTGTGGTACAGATATTGTATCTAAAAGCTTATTGGCCTCAGAGTAGGCAAGTTCTAAATGTGTTGAAAGATGGACGAGTTTGAAATGTTTCTTAATCCATACGTAGGTGACAAGAATTGTCCCCACATTTCTGGCCTGGCCCAAGTTTGTCAGCTGCATTAGACGTAACCTTCATGACACTCCTCCAAAAGAATCGACTTTGTTTTCCTGCCCGAGCCTTAACTGTTGCATCATGGTCCTGTTGTTTCTGTTGATGTCTGCGTTTGTAAGGGAAATGTACTGCCTTCTGTTTGTGTTAAGAAATCAAACCATGTAAAAAGAAAGCTAAAGACATGTTTGTGTATTTTCATTTTGTATGTATGTAAATAAATATATCTTATCAGTCTTGGAATTTTTCCTTCCTCTTTTATAAAAGGAAATTTGTATGTAATGACTTAAACCATGAGGGGAGAGCACTCCTACATTGTACACAAAATGAACACTACAGTAAAAAAAAATATAAAAACCATCACATTTGATGATAAAGAAACAACCCCAACTTGCTCATTGAAACATAACTCACTTTATTCATAAATATTACTACAGTAGGAATATAAAAACGTTAAATTACTGTTTTTAAACATACCTTTTTAATGGTATCAGTGGAAGCTCCTTAGGAGGAAAAGGACTGGTGCGTTGAGATATTGCATATTAGGTTGCCAGCTGTTCCTGTAAGCATGTCCGCTCTCCACAATGCGACTGTTCAAAGTAACGTTTAGGAGTATCTGATATCTGGCATTCCGCAGGAATACAAAACTGCGCTAAACATCCTAAAAATAAAATTAAAGAAATAAATGAAAAATACAATCAAATCACTTCAATTTGAAGTACAATTTTCTGGACAACAGTCATTCGTTACAAAAAATATGTTTTACATAAGGAAAAATACATCGGCCAGAGAAAGCATTTTCTATCAAAAATGTTCTTCCACACAAGGTAGTCCCGTCTTTTTTTCTCCTCTCCAAATAATCAAAAGGGTCATTATTTATGCAGTATAAAACATAAATGAGTACAGGACAAATAAAATGCAATGTCATTTTTTTTAGATTTCAATTTTAGTAGGCACTCCTGTTTCTTAAAATGAGTGTGAGGTAGCTAGCTAGTAAGAAGTGAACGTGTAGGCCCAAGGGACAGACTGCGGAGACAGTGGGAGAACTGGAATGAGACCGCATCACGACCAGGAGACACCGGAGGACCACATCACACACCCGCTCTCCTCCAGTGATTCACGTTGGGAACCTCTGCGTTGTGGGTTTTTGTTATACCCCAAACATAAAAGCAACCCCCCCCCATACAATAGAAGCCCCAACAAAATCAAACTCCACCTTAAACGAATTATAAACACATAAAGTCTAATTAAAGTTTATGCCTTAATTTTTTAGAAAAGTTAATTAATTATCGAGCTTCTAATATGTACATTGAAAATACTACAAGCCTGAGCATTTACACGCAAAAATTTAACCTACACTATCTATCTTTAGGAAGTTCAAAGCAAATCATAAACATTTAAGAGTATTTTAGCAGAAAGCTTTAAAAATACGCACTTATTTAACCCTCTAACGTACTAAAAAACGACTACACTCCAACGAACTTTGGGGTCCAAAAGACCCCAGATTTTTATTATTTGAAAAGCATTAAAAAATATTTTATTTAACTTGCCGAATTTTTAAAAATTTTGATCGACGAAATGTTGAGAAAATGCTTATTCTATTGATCAGTTAATCCTATATAATCCCATTTCGGGAAGATAATACAAAGCTTCGTAGAAGTTCGCTCGATGTTTAAATATAGCGCGGTAATTTTTGAATGTCTAGACTGCTAATTAATAGATTTTTTATTAGGTTGAGGTTGTTGACAACTATATACTACAATATTTCGTTGTTTTCTACATTTCTGTGCCCGTGTAATGCTTACACGCTTCAAAATAAATGAGATAGTCAAAATTATTAATTTTTTAAAACTATATGAGAGAAGAGAACTACCTATAACAATTCATTATTCAATACACATGTCTCCAATCTCTTTAATTAGTATAAATGTTTTATTATATTATCATTTTGACGTGTTAGCTTTGGGGGGTTAAATTTTGTCTATTTCATTCCCCGAGGAGTGTGATAAATGCTCCAAATATTTATCAATTTACTTAAATATTATATACAAAATATTTTTTGTTGCTCTATGATTGTTTCCTTCTTTAGAATATGATAAAATTATTTTTAAATTGTTAATGAACATTTACGACAACTCGGTTAAGAGCCCAGAATAGGATTATGTAAGATTAACTGGCCTAATGAATC
>JAOPJI010000142.1:9043156-9050656 GCA_027122695.1 Merluccius productus
ACACACACACTCACACACACACACACACACACACACACACACACACACACACACACACACACACACACACACTTCTCTCCTCTCTTCTGTCTCTCTCCTTCAGTCCTCCTCACTGATGCATTGCCATTCTAACTCCTCATCCAGATAAAGCGAAGGAGCAGGACCACCCGAGTCTTCCAACACAGAAGCCTCTGCCCCACCAGCATGGCCTCCAGTCCTCCCTGGGCTCCATCCCCTACCCAGTGCCCAGCTTAGTGCCCTCCCATATGGGAAAGCACCAGGCCACCACAGCCGCAGGGCTCCATGGTCAGCTAGCCACTGCCATGATGTCCCACAGGGCCGGTGAGGAAGCCTGGTTGTCACGACAACGAAGGCAGGAGAGACACGAGAGGGAGGGGCCACCCGAGCTGTGCCTTAGGTTACCTGGGAAAGGGGCGGAGCCCAGGCGAGACATGCAAAGGTGAGAGAGCCAAAAGTAAACCATGCAGGAAAGTGGAATTACACGTCATTTCCAAACACATAGAATCAGAGTACTGGCAGTGACTTATATTTACTGATATTTTCTATTTTTTTCCAGAGTCAACTCAGTCCAACAACATTCAAATAATAGGGAGGCAAACCCACGCTTGGGGGGCCCGCCCCCCTTAATCTCGCCAAAAACGTCGTCAGCTCACCCCTCTCAGCCCCATCACCCCCCTCGCCCACCCCACCCTCCCACCACTCTCTGGAACCCCGCCTCACTGGTCAACACCCCCATGGACTGCCATCACAAAGCCGCCCCCGGCCCACCCAGCCGACCGCCTCCAGGCCTGACACGGGCCGACCGGGCCCTGAGCTGGATGGAGAGGCTGGAGGACGGCGAGAGGAGCCGAGCAGAAGCCCCAGAGAGGTACCCCGCCACTGGGGGAAGTAGAAGTGCACAGGAGCATCCAGGGTTCTGGAGCAACGGTGAGCAGCACAGAGCCTCCTCCCATAACGTGCTCCACCAGCACCACCACCACCCCCTCAGCAGCCACCACCAAGAGTCTCCCAAGACCTTGTCGGCCGGCCCCATCACCGGCAGCAGCAGCAGCAGTGAGCTCAGGGGCCCGAGCTCAGGGGCCAGGGAGCGGCAGGGAGCACCAGCGATTCCACGGAGCACGCTGGTGTACGACGAGGTCCTGCAGCAGCACCGGCTGCTCCTCAGCAAGCTGGACCTGGAGGAGAGGAGGAGGAGGGAGGCCAAAGAAGGAGGTGAGTCAGAAAGTCAAGGCACAGATGTCATGTTGTGCAACGGTTCAAACAATTAGAATCACATTGTTTTTATTTCATAAACAATGGAAGGGATTTTGTGTTTCTGAAGGGGTTTAGGGTTAGCGTTTTACATGTAGGGACCCTCATTATGCTACTGTGGAAGTGTGATGGGATTTTGAGCCTTGTTAGTGGTATAGAATTGCGATTTATTTTACATGAATATCTGCCCCCCCACAGCTAGCGTTATAAGCTAATTAGCGGTTTTCGAGAACTTTGGTTACATTCGACTAGAACTGATCCCAGATAATGGTCAAACTCGGTGGACATGTGTTATGATCATATGGTCTTATTTTGCGCCGGAATTGTCCTTTAAGGCCTACATCAGGACTGTAAGTCCTTCATCTGGACTGTAAGAAGGCCTTCATCTGGACTGTTAAGGCCTACATCAGTACTGTAAGGAGGCCTTCACCAGGACTGTAAGAAGGCCTTTATCAGGACTGTAAGAAGGCCTTCATCAGGACTGTAAGAAGGCCTACATCAGTACTGTAAGGAGGCCTTCACCTGGACTGTAAGAAGGCCTACATCAGTACTGTAAGGAGGCCTTCACCTGGACTGTAAGAAGGCCTACATCAGGACTGTAAAGAAGGCCTTCATCAGGTCTGTAAGGCCTTTATCAGGACTGTAAGAATGCCTTCATCGGGACTGTAAAGCCTTTATCAGGACTGTAGGGCCTTCAGGACTGTAGGAAGTTCTTCATCAGGACTGTAAGGTCTTCATCAGGACTGTAAGAATGCATGCGTGGCTCTGTGTCCTGTAGGGTACTACTATGAGTTGGAGGAGTCGTACGACGAGAGCGATGAAGAGGAGGTGAAAGCTCATCTCAGGAGAGTCACCCAGCAGCCCCCGCTCAAACTGGACACCTCCTCTGAGGTACACTTTTTCACTTATGTTATTTATATTTTCTAACCCTCCCAACTGTCTTTTTTGTTGTTTTTGTTTTAATAGTTATTTTTCATGGCATCATGTTGAAGTGTATATCCACAGAATCAGCACAACCTATGCTGTCCAGTGTTTTCACTCAATAAGCTGCACCATACTGTAAAATATAAGAAATAGGGTAATGCATAGTAATACACAGAAAAATACAAAACACAGCCATATATTTTCCAAATTGTTTATCAAAAACACACAAAAGTAACATGAAGAAGATCATTTTAAATGTAGAATATGCCTAGCATCGCCAGACCAATTCGAAGAGGGGTCAATGGGCGCAGACCAAATAAAGACCAAGTAAAACATGAGCTTGTAATTCTAGACTAAAATATACCCATTATTGGTTATAAATGTCCCCACAACTGTTTAGCTCTGCCTCCTTTAGTCTGTTCTTCACTGACAGTGTTTACTCTGAATGTCTTCTCCCTCTCAGAAAGTGGAGTTCCTGGGCATCCTGGGCCTGACGACACAGCGCCACCGCCACCAGATCCTGGAGAGAAAGAGGCGGAAGCGGAGGAGGATGATGAGGGAACGCAGTCCATCACCACCCCCCGCCACGCAGGGCAAGAAAAAGAGCTGCTCCTCACCCCTCACCACCCCCTATACAGCACAGCAGATGGACAGCAGTCCCAAACTAGAGGAGAAGAAGGGCTTCCTGCAGATGTTCAGTCTGGCCCATGTCACACCGCAACAGAAGAGAGGTAGCGTGAAACCCCTGCAGCCTCTCTGGTAGCCTGGAGGTCAGATTACAACTCTTCAGGAGTAAACTCTATAGACTCGTATAAAAGACTCAAAAGAACAAAAATCAACGGAGGTCAAAGTATAACTCGAAAGATGATCATTTCAGAAAGCTAACATTTCATCCAACTAGATAAGATAAACAGATTATAAAGCCAATGGGCCTTTTTCACAGAGGCATTATAGTAGAACATGTGAATCTCATGGTGTTAATCATGGTCACTGGCATTCAACAGACTATAATTAATTTAATGAGCCCCACCTGTTTTCACCACTACTATTACATCTTAGAGTGGTGTATAGAGTACCTGAAAACCATACTTGAGTAGAAGTAGATGCCTTACTAGGAAACTGACTCCGTCACAAGTCACCCATTACAATACCAATTGAGTAAAAGTCTTAAAGTATCTGATTTTAACAGTACTTAAGTGTCAAAAGCATTTAGCTGATATTGAATGTAGGCTTAAAGCTGGTAGGACTATAGGTAGGACCTATCTTGAAAATACCATTGTAACATTGATTTAGACTGTACAAAGTAATGCTTAAGGAAGAGTGACTCACATCACATTTCAGATCATGTCCACAGAGTTTGTTTTTGCAATGAAACATCACCCTGCAATTTTACTTCACATTTATATTTTAGGGGCTGAAGAATTACTACCTTGAATTCCCTACAGGTGGCGACATCGCCCCTTCTGTATGAGAAAATGACTTGTGTTTTCACTATGCCAGAGACTGCAGAGAAAATAAGGGTGGCATGCAAAATGTTACGAATAACGTCAATTGAAATGTATTAGAGTAAAAAGTAAATAATTACTTTATAAATGTCGTTGAGTAGAAAGTTAAAGTTGCTAGTGTTATTAATACTCAGTTAAAGTACAAAGGTGCCCAAAAGATACAGTGAAGAAGTACACTTACTCACCACTACCAATAAATTCCTATTAAAATGATTCAAATGTTTCCTCAGTTGTCTGTATCTTTGAGTGATTTGAATTTGTTTTGATGTGACTGACAGCTATTCTCCTTGTGTCGCCTGGCTGTAGATAAGGAGCATACGGAGGGGCTGCTGAGGGCCATTCAGAAGAAGACCGTGACGCTGGACACCCTCAGATACAACCCGCTACCTCCTTGTAGCAGCCCTCCTACTCCCCTTATAGGTGAGACAGAGAAATACACCCACACATGATGTACCAATGTTGTCAGTACTTATTCCAGTCAGTGCTTCCATTAATTGTGCCCATCTTCCTTCAGGTGACTTATCAGAAGTCCGTCTACAAGGCCAGTCAAACGGACAAAACTACCCGGACTCCCCAGGCGCCTCCCCTCCCCACTCACACCCAATCAGCAATCACCGCGGAGACCCGTTCAAGCCCTACCCGGACACCCAAATACCTCGCCATCCCCTGCCTGCACTCCTGCATGCCGGAGAGAAGACATTTAAGAACGCCCTCCAGTCCACCAAGAAGCCCCCTCTACCCCAGGGCCTTCAGAGCAGCCACCTCTCACCAGCCCCACGTCAGGAGCCCGGCTCTGGGCTCCACAATGGGAGGAGTCGTCCCTGGGAGAAATTCACACCGGAAGCCTTTGCACAGCAGTTCCACCACGCTGTGCTGCAGTCAACACACAACACGCTGCAGAGCAACGGTAAGGCACACAGCAGGGGACGAGCAGACAGAGTGCTGAATCGTAATCGCAACCTCACTTCTCCCGCTGGCCTCCAGCCTTCCCCCTTCCTGCTGCTCCCTGATCTATTGTTGAAATGAAACGTGAGAAGTTTGTATGTGGCTTGTGCATTGCAACGTCACATCGCAATGACCGCCTCCATTTTGGAAGCATAGGAGCATTGGCATATTAGTTATTATGTTGGTAGTAATGGTTTGCTCGTTTAGTAATTAATCCTGAAATGGTTTGTCATTATGGGGAGACATTGTTGTGTTTGAAACCGCCACAGCGTGTCTCATGCGAGACGTGGCAACACAAAGTTTTCATGAGCCTAGGTTACAGTATATTTACATTGATTTTGGATTTTACAGTACTACAACACTCTTGAGTCCTCTCAATATGGCATCAGGAGTATCACCAACAAGAAATCCCATAATGCATTCTGACGTACAAGCCCTATTGATTGATTTATAATTGGTTGGCCGGGTGGCTGACACTATGTATGTGTTTGTCTGCAGGCATCCCTGAGGTCAACATGAAGGCCAACCCCTCGCTGCCTCTCAACATGTCCTCCTCGATGAAGAGACCCAGGGTCCACTCTCCTCCTCCCCGGCCCGCCTACCACAACGGCTCCCAACACTCTGGGGCCCGCGAAGCCCCAGGATCACAGGAACGCCTCTCTGAGGAAGAGGAAGAGCAGGCAGAGTCTGGACAGGATGAAGAAGAAGACGAGGAGGAGGACGAGAGGGAGATGGAGGAGGCGCCCAGAAGGTGGAGTGGAATAGAAGCCATCTTCGAAGCTTATCAGGAGTACACTGAAGGTGGGCTCAGCTCCATGGAGGTCACTGCTTGTGTGGAATGTTCTCGTCAAGTTTTTGTAAAATGTTGGCAGACAATTCAAAATGGGATTTTGTCTCACAGGAAGAATGTCCCCCAGAGTAAACTAGATGTTTCTTCCTTTCAGAGTGGAGCGTAGAGCGCCAGGTTCTGCACAGTCAATGCAAACGGCTTGAAGCTCAGAACCACACACTCACCAGGACGGCAGAGCAGATGTCTGTCACCATGGGGGTAAGGGGACTTTCTCCGTCCGAAACCTCCTCCGCCTGCCGAACGGCACGCTTCTAGGCTAACTTCCTTTCTTACTTCCCTTGTGAATAAAGCCTTACTTATTGTGTGTGTTGGATTGAAGTGGGTCAGGCTAAAGTTGTTGTTTTTATTTTCACCAGGAGTTGGTGGGACAGAGGCAGAAGGTGAGGGAGGAGAGGGAGCGGCTGCAGGCCCAGCTGGAGCACTTCAGAAGATGCTTGACTCTTCCCAGCATTCATTGGGGAAGGGGGCAGGTCAACAGTCACGGCGGCCCGAGGTGACCCCTGCACCCTAGGGTCCCACGCACTCATCTGATACCGAACCTCTGGATGGATATGAGCGGAGGACTGGGTTCAGATCTCTGAAAGCACTTGAAGTTGTCAGTCCTTGTTTTTTTCTACCTTAATAGCTTAATTCCGTGCTGCTACCTGACCAATCCTAGTTCCGGATGACTCCTAGCCATGTCGGCCACGGTGGCCATATTCACCTGGCGCGACCATCGTCAGGATCAGTGCATCCCGGTTCTGTTTTGACCTCGCACAACTTTCCTGCTACTGCATTTTCAGCAACACTGTGTAGCGATTTTGTAATGTTTGCTAGAATAATGCTTACCATGTCTACCCGTACCCCTTGTTGGCTTTAAGGACTTACAGTCTAGGCTCATATTGTGTTTGTGCAGTCGCGTTTCACTCCAGACCACTGACCTGGTGTCTTTTGTGTCTGTTTTAGTCACTTGGGGAACACACGCAGTTTGAAGCACACCTCAGGCCTTAAATGTGATGCAGTGGAACTAGAAGCCTGCAGAGTTCCCCTAGCTCTCCTAGAGCAGAGGCATGTTATATACAGGGTACTATAGCGCTCTGATTCAGCAGTTTGTAATGCTGGTGCTTTGTAGTTAGGGCTCTATTGCTTGTTTGTTCCATGTAGGGTTCTCAAGAGAATAGGACACATCCTAAAGACAATATCTAGAAATAAGTAATACATTATCAATGGCAAAAAAAAATAAAAAGGTTAAATAACTATTCCATTGATAATGAAAGTTGTTAGATACATTTCATTTCATGTATTTTTGGTTTTCTATAGGTAGGGGGTGAAGTGGAAGAATACAAGTGTAGGTACTCGTATGTATTGTCATGGGCATTAGGTTTGGTATTTCTACTGGGAATTAAAAACGCCAAGTTTTATTTTACAACACGTCAGACTGCAAATAAAATACACGCATGCCAATAGAGAATTTGAAGAATTTGGCTGACGAAGCAGAAGCACAAACACAAGGAGTCATGATTTTTGAGCATATGTACTGCCTTAATACTTGATGGGGAGAGAGACATCAGAACCTAACCCTAACCCTGGTACTTGAAGTCGGGGTACTTAAAAAAAATAAAAAAATAAGTACTCCCACTTTTGTATTCCTAAGATTGGTATTTGTAAGATCACCTGGTGGAAGAATTGCTGCTGGTCACAATGAAGTCTTGTCTTACCCTAACCCTTTATAGAAACAATGTTTGAGATACCTGAAAAGGATTCTTTGGACGAGTGAGAAGCTCTGGGGGTTGACTATGGAAACCTTTTCCAGGCTGTGATCAGGATTGAATTATCAATCTTATAAAAAGGCAATGTCACTGTCCCCTTGACCCAAACATGCCTGTGTTTTGTTTTTACATTATTTTACAGTTGACTCTGCACAGTGAACTTCGAAGTGAAGTTTAAAGTGAGACGTTCTGCCACATGAGTGGTGCTGGCTAGGGGGAGGAAAGTAGGATTTCCCAGGTATCATATACAGGGTGT
>JAOPJI010000142.1:9059057-9074061 GCA_027122695.1 Merluccius productus
TGTGTGTGTGTGTGTGTGTGTGTGTGTGTGTGTGTGTGTGTGTGTGTGTGTGTGTGTGTGTGTGTGTGTGTAGCTATGTCCTTGGGAAGACCTGTAGGAGCTCAGGGAGAGGACTGGGAGGAGGCAGGGGCCTTCACCAACATGGACGCCTATTGGAAGTCAGCCAATGAGCTGCTGTACAGAATCCATCGGCTGGAGAAGAGGCAGCCGGAGGTGGCATGTGCAACAGACACAACTCGTAGACAAGGTGATGAAGAAATGTGGACGGAGAGTTTGGGAGGAGAGGAGAACTACAGGGCGTTCACCCCGCTGGCCTGTGCCAAGCAGACTGGCCCCAGAGGAGAGGAGTGGGAGGGGCAGTGCGGTTGGAGGGATTCTTTTACAGGGCTGCCATTACAACCGAGAAACGACACAGAGCATGTGTATAAAGAAGAAGAAGACCAGAAAACATGTGTTCGACACGGACACACAGCTACATACCCCGTGCAGGTGGTTAGTATTTACACACTGACCTCACTATGAATAAAACAAACCTCTGCCTGTTGTACTGGATGCTACTGGAGGTAAGTCATCTAATCCCCTCTAATCTCCTCATTTGAACCAGAGCCATTTAAGAAGGAGGTTATTTAAAAGCAACGAGGAAGAAAACCTTCACAGAGGGGCGGCTGAGTATGACAGAGAGTCAGAGGAGGTCCATGCCCTTCACCAGAAGGACAACAATGTCAGCCATGTTAACAAAAAGTATTCCCAGCCAGGGAGCACCGGGTGTTGCTCAGCAGCCCGTTCCAACACCTTAGCTCTAGGACAGGCTTTCGGTGGTGCTCATGGCCCTGATGTGCTGTGTTCGATGTGCAAGGGAACTGGAACTGTTATTTATACTTCAGACCTAGTACCACCAGATGGTGCCAGAGAGCCGCATACAGACAGGTCAGTTTAGAGTAAACTCGTTGTTATGATCACTGCTGTAGTCTAAACTAATAAGATATTTGACAAAGATGAAGTGAGATATTTTTAGAAGGCGAGTGAAAAATGTGGTTATTTTCTCTGCTTCCAGGCAAGTGCTTAAACTCCCGGCACCGATAAAGCAGCCTATGTCGAAAGAAAGGAAATGGATTGCAGATGACGGTATGACACACTTACAGCAACACACAAGTAGCATTCAAAGCAACTTCAACCAAACTGCATTTGTGTGTGTTTGTGTGTGTGTCTCTCTCTCTCTCTCTCTCTCTCTCTCTCTCTGTGTTTCTCTCAGATGCTATGTCTTTGTGTAGCGAGCTGCTGGACAATGAGATCAAGCAGCTGAGCGGGTACCCAGAGGTTGTAGCTAAGCATGTAGCTCAACCGTTAGGTGAGAGGTGCTCAGGTAGGAAAAGGTTTTCTCTTTGTTTTATGACCATCAATCCAGGGTCCAAAATGAGCACCTGCCACCAGCCAAATGGTGGCTAGATTTGACCATTTGGCAGGTTAAAAAAAAAATCAGGAATACATATGTAGAACAATTGCTTGGCCGGCAGATTTCTCTACTCTGGCAGGTGAAAGACAAAATTAAAAAAGTTAATTTTTGGACCCTGCATCCATCATTCACTGATTATCAATATTAGGTTCAACATTAGGCTCTACAGTTAGAGCCTTGGGTCATTGCTCAATATTTGTCCCTCACATTGTTTGTTTGTGTGTCTGTTTGTTTCAGGTTGTGTGTTGCCTTTTGATGCGGTGACCAGCAGGACGTTCTGGGCTCTGCAGAGCTCCTGTCGCCACAGCTGTGACATGCACAGAGTCCTGCAGGAAGCCAGTGAGGCGTTCAGAGCGCAGCGCATGCTGTTCAGGAGGAAGACACCGGGTGGCGCTATGGGGGTCGCCCATGCACACTGGTACGCACACGAAGAAGTGCAGGAGAGACAGGGGGAAGGATGGAGAGGTATGGTAATCACCTCGCTTACAGCTCATTGTAAAATGGCAATAGTGTCTCACTCATATACACCACCCACCTATGGCTACCTACTACACCTACCTATTTCCCCCCTCAAAATCTATTTAGTCTTCAGAGAAAAGGCAAATGTAATTAAAGTGATGGCAACCGGGTCAAAGAGCTTCAGCTCTTTTCAACAGTTTGCAGCAACCAAACTTAAAATAGGGTTTGACCACCTGTAAGGGGGCAAGAGGCGTGTCGGAAGCTTAGTGACTCAGGGAAGAGACTGTTATTGCGGTTTGCAGTCTTGCCATAGGGACTGGGATTTGAATAAATTTGAATAAATACCTCAGCAATCTATTAGTCAGGTAATATCCTCCCATGGTGTTATGCCCTCTGGATGGCTCTGTGACTCACCTGGTGTTGGTGGTTCTCAGGGATCAGGCTGACATCTGATTCAAGAAGACCGCAGCGCCACCCTGCATATTCATGTGCATATCTAATGTATTACACATTCTAACCACAAATTATGCTGTCATTGTTTGAAGTTTTAGAAATGTATGTGTGTGTGTGTTGTGTTGTGAATGTACATGTGCCTGTGGGTACACCTGTCCCATCTAGTGTCTCCCTAGAGGCCATATTCTCAATGCAGGCCAACCACTTTAGCTGAATACATTATGCTAATCTGTTTTTTAAAGATCTTCTTTAAATCTGCCTGGTTTCTATTAGGTTAATACTGCCCTACAGCATGTGTAAACCTTTAATTTTGATGCTGTTTGAATGCAGCACTTTTTGGCAACAATCCTCAACACTCTGTTTACTTTATAAGCTGTTGGATGTGTTTAGTGGTTGGAGTAAGGCATGCAAACTCACATACACTATTTGTAACACATATTGGTTCACAAACATTGATATTTTATTTTTATATTTACCTTTATACAGGAAGAGGTCATGATGACGAAGACACTGATCACATTGGACAGCCAAACACTAAGCCTGATAGAGAGGCTGGTTCTACTGTAAGATAATTATCTTTTTTTTTTTATTATAAAATGATTACATTCCATATGCCAGACAAGTAAATGATTCCTGCCTCATATTTGCCCAGTGAAATCTGTCTGTTAAGAGGATATCCAGTTATCCAGAGCAAAATATCTAAAGTAGGTAGTCTAAATTCCACTTTTGGCATCGAGGAAGCTTAATCATGTGTGCACATTGGCCTTGAATCTCTGGTGTGATGAATTAGATGCTTTAGAGGTGAGGAATATGTTTTAGCTGTTGGTTTCCACTCCAAATGTGCAAAATTCAGTGTCTAAAGCTATTGAATTTTCTTGTACATTCTAGTCACTTGTTTGTTACTGCGCCAATGTTTCTCCTTAATTGTTCTGCAGCGGAGGCAGAGAAATGACTTCAGCCATGAGGAGGTGCAGCATCTTCTGGACGGAGTCAAGAAGTTTGGTTCCTCCTGGAACTCCATCTTGTGGTCATACCCCTTCCAGCCTGGGCGTACCAATGTTAACCTGGCTAAGAAGTACAGGCAGCTAATGGTAACAGCAACCAAACCTAATGCTACTTTCAGCTAATGGTAACAGGAACCTACCCGAATGCTAATGCTACATCTTGCTTGAATTTGTCTTTGTTTTTATCAGACCTCCAATGCCCAGATATCGATTACACCTAAACTTTTGAGTTTGAAACCTTGTCAATCGCAAATAACTTTCAATAAGTAAGGAAACAATATATTACAAATATATTAGTATTTTGTATTGTAACTTCATCGTTTCATTGTTGGGTAGCTGGTCATATATAAATATATATATATTTATTCATTTATTTATTGTGTTCTCTGTTTACCAATGCACTTTATTGGATGATTTGGTTAGTGTTTCTCAATAAAATTTGGTGTTCAATTCAGAATATCGCTCTGCTTTTGTTGTTACTTTCAATTGTTTCTATTGGCATTTTACTATATCGTGTCATGAAAACAAATGCTTACTTTATTCCTGTACTCATCAGTCATTCTCTCAAAGAATAAAGTAAATGAACAAGAAACAGGGATAGTCACATGGCAAGCAGTTTGTTTATTGAGCTTAAGGCCTGTGGCATGAGGTATGAATCATCACTGCTGAGAAACACCCATAAAACCCCTGTGAAACTTGCTAAACCCAGCTTCGAAATATGCCTTTCACCAGCCTCATTAGTCATAGTCCCATTGCTCGCATCTCGCCCAGAGGCTGAAGCATATATAAATAACAAATGTATCTTGCAAAGACCAGGCTGACAGTTGACATGGAACACCACTGAATCTCACTAACCAGATTGGTTCTTCCCATTTTCAGTTCAATGAGTACATTCAGAAAAATGGCTATATTGTTGTTGTTTAAGTCCCATAAACATCCCATTTTTATATACACCAACTTAACTTAAACTATGTTTGCATTTAAAAAGAACAACACTAAATATAATCTTGCCTCCACAGACTTCATTGCCTTTCAAATCTCTACCAAAACATTCTGGGTTAATCATGTATGTCGATATTGAATTTGATTTCCATGCGTCTATTGATGCGTCATGACTTGTTTAAGACTAGTTGAGAGAGCATGAAAGAAGTTTCAGAACATGAAAGATTATACGCTTGTGGTTTAACCATCCTTTTACGATTATGAAATGCGTCCAAGAATACAGTAATCTCTTTTAAACACCGTAGTCATCCCTCCCTTGAGCTTTACAAAAAGGGTTGAACTTCTTGAACTACTTGAATACATAGTATTGTACCGTGTTTAACATAATGTGTTTAAAACATTAACTAGGAAGATTTGCATATAAAAACAAACAAACGGTGAAACACTGGTTAAACCCCAAATATGACATGCATTGGGATCTCTAGATCAAGTAATTTGAAAGAAAAGATGTTGATTAACGTGAAAAACAATAGGACTAACAAAAGACACTAACCCAGATGTCAGATGGTGCATCTGCAATGGGAATTGCAGTGATCCGATTGTTCAGAATGAGCTTGGTGAAAAAGTCACTCCCAACTAAATGTAACTACTGGGAGACTGTCCATTACCTTACTGATGAGATCACATTCAAACTGCTTAAAATCCCCCAAACCCTCACTGTCCACCTCCACTGACCTCCCTGGGGATTCACCAGGTTCCAGGCATGGAGTTTACAACAACCAAACTGCTGCTCTGGAATTCATCATCCCAAGGGAAGTCTGTTGGCACCTCTGGGTTCACTGGGTCAGCGATAGTGGCCACGGAGAGTTGGCAAGTAACATCTGATACAGTCTCTACCAATGCAGAGGCCTGGCTGACTTGTTCTGGTAGAACCTCGAGGATTAGCTGATCTGTTTCCTGTACCAGGATCTGGGACATAACTGGAAGACATCCGGGGGTTGGTTCAGATTGTACGATGAGTTTGGGTTCAGGAAGAGGTTTTGGTACTTGGCATGGGATAGGTTCTGGTAATGGGTCTGGGATGGATTCAGGTTTTTGAACACATTTTTGAGTTGTTTCCGATTCTGTAATGAGGTTAGGTTCAGAAACAGGTTCTGGTTCTTTGTCTGGGGTGGATTCATGTGAAATACATTCTGGGATTGGCTCTGATTTTGTGATGAGTTTGGGTTCAGGAATAGCTTCTAGCACAGTATCTGGTCTAGATGCAGTTTCTGGAACACAATCTGTGTTTGGTTCTGATTCTGTGATGAGGTTTGGTTCAGCAAAAGGTCCTGGTACTTGGCATGGGATAGATGTGGGTTCTGGAATACATTCTAGGATTGGTTCTGTTTCAGTGGTTATTGTTCCTTCAGGAACAGGTTGTGGTACTTTGTCTGGGATAGATTCAGGGTTTGGAAGACTTTCCAGGGTTGGTTCTGTGATGAGTTTGAGTTTAGCAACAGGTTCTGGTAGTAGATCTGGGATGTAGGTAGGTTCCTGAACACATTCTGTGCTTGGTTTTGAGTCTGTGATTCGTTTTTTAGCTTTTTTAGCTTTTTTTAAATTAGCTTTAGGAAGAGGTTCTGGAACTTTGTCTGAGATGGGTTCAGGCTCTGGAATACATTCTGGGGTTGGTTCTGATTCTGTGCTTAGTTTGGCTTCACAAATGCCTTCTGGTAGCAGGCCTGGGATGGAGGCAAGTTCTGGAACACATTCTCTGCTTGATTCTGATTCTGTGATGAGTTTGGGTGCGGCAATAGGTTCCAGTCGTAGGTCTGGGATTGATTCAGGTTCTGGAATCCATTCTGGGTTTAGCTCTGATTCTGCAATGAGTTTGGGTTCAGTGACCTGATCTTTTACTTGATGTGCGATATGTTCAGGTTCTGGAACATATTCTATGTTCATTTCTGATTCTGTGATGAGTTTGGGTTTAGGCATAGCTACTGGTAGTGGATCATGGGTAGATGTTTCAGGAATACATCCTGAGGTTGGTTCCGATTCCGTAATGTGTATAGGTTCAGGAACAGGCTCTGGTACTTGGTCTTGGATAGATTCAGGTTCTGGGATTGGTTCTGATTCTGTAATAAGTTTGGGTTCAATAACAGGTTCTTGTAATAGGTCTAGGATATATTCAGGCTGTGGAACATATTCTGTGTTTGGTTCCGATTCTGGGATGAGTTTGACTTCAGGAACTGGTTCTTGTACTTTGCATTGCATGGATTCTGGTTCTGGATAACATTCTTGGGTCGGTTGTGATTCTGTGATGAGTTTGGGTTCAGGAACAGGCTCTGGTAATGAGTTTGGGGTGGGTTTGGGTTCTGGAATACATTCTGCGGTTGGTTCCGATTCTGTAATGAGTTTGGATTCATGAACAGATTGTTGTACTTGACAACAATCAGATTGTTGTACTTGAGAACAATCTGGGGCTGGTTCTGATTCTGTGATGAGTTTAGGTTCATGAACAGGTTCTGGTAGTAGGCATGGGATTGATTCAGGTTCTGGAATATGTTCTGGGACTGGCTGTGATTCTGTGATGAGTTTGAATTCAGGAATAAGCTCTGAGTGTAGGTCTTGGATTGATTCAGGTTCTGGAATACATTCTAGGGTTATTTCTGTTTGTGTCATAAGTTTAGGCTCAGGAACAGGTGCTGGTACTTGGTCTGGGATTGAATCAGGTTCTGGAATGCATTCTGGGGTGGTTTCTGTGATGGGGTTGGGCTCAGGCATAGGTACTGGTAGTGGACCTAGGATGGATTCAGGTTCTGGAATACATTCTTGGGTTGGTTGTGATTCTGTTTTGAGTTTGGGTTCAGGCATAGGTACTGGTAGTGGGTCTAGGATAGTTTCAGGTTCTGGAATACATTCTGAGGTTGGTTCTGATTCTGTGACGAGTTTGGGTTCAGGAACAGGCTCTGGTAATAAGTTTGGGGTGGATTCGGGTTCTGGAATACATTCTTGGGTTTTTTGTGATTCTGTGATGAGTTTGAATTCAGGAATAGGTTCTGATTGTAGGTCTGGGATTGATTCATGTCCTGGAATGCATTCTGGGGTGGTTTCTGTGATGGGGTTGGGCTCAGGCATAGGTACTGGTAGGGGATCTAGGATGGATTCAGGTTCTGGAACATATTCTATGTTTGGTTCTGATTCTTTGATGAGTTTGAATTCAGGAATAGGTTCTGATTGTAGGTCTGGGGTTGATTCATGTCCTGGAATGCATTCTGGGGTTATTTCTGTTTCTGTGATGAGTTTGGGTTCAGGCATAGGTTCTGGTAGTGGGTCTAGGATGGATTCAGGTTCTGGAATACATTCTGCAGTTGGTTCCAATTCTGTAATGAGTTTGGGTTCAGGAACCGATTGTTGTACTTGACAACAATCAGATTGTTGTACTTCAGAACAATCTGGGGCTGGTTCTGATTTGGGGATGAGTTTAGGTTCAGAAATAGGTTCTGGTAGTATGTATGGGATTGATTCAGGTTCTGAAATACGTTCTGGGTTTGATTCAGATTCTGAGATGAGTTTGACTTCAGGATCCAGTTCTTGTACTTTGCCTTGAATAGATGTGGGTTCTGGAATACATTCTTGGGTTGGTTGTGATTCTGTGATGAGTTTGAATTCAGGAATAGGTTCTGATCGTAGGTCTGGGATTGATTCAGCTTCTGGTATACATTCTGGGGTTATTTCTGTTTCTGTGATGAGTGTGGGTTCAGGAACAGGCTCAGGTTCTGGAATGCATTTGGAGGTTTGTTCTGATGCTGTAATTGATTTGGGTTCAAGAATAGGTTTTGGTAATAGGTCTGGTATGGATTCAGGTTCTGGAACAGATTCCAGGGTTGGTTCTGATTCTGCAATGAGTTTGGGTTCAGGAACCGTTTGTTGTACTTGACCTAGGATATGCTCTTGTTCTGGAATACATTCTGGGGTAGGTTCTGAATCTATGACCAGTTTGGGTTCAGGTACAGTCTGTGGTATTGGCTCTGGACCAGTGTCCTCGGGTTCAACTACCAAGCCCTCAGGCTTGTACTGCGCAGACGCTTCAGGTTCTGGTTTAATGCCAAGTGCCTCTGTGGCAGAGAGAGCCAAGGATTGTAGCTCATCTTTAGCTTCTGCAACAAGTCCCACCAATAGCTGAGATGCCTCCTGTGATACCACAACTGGTAGGCTAGTCAGGATATCTGCCACTACCTCAGGGCCCTCTGTCTTCTGCTGAGGAGCTCTACCCTCTTCAGCCTCCTGCTTGGCGGGAACCCCCTCAGCACCACTGGCTGGCTGTATTGGCCTGCTGAACAGGTTTCCCATTTCTCAATCTGTACACAGGAAAGTCATAAATGGGAATTAAATAGTATTATTATTATTAATATTATATATGCCAGGGGCGCCGAGGAACAAAGTGACACAAATGTGTCAAGACCTGATTTAAATGTAAATATTAGTTTAGGTTACAAAACAAGTTCTAACTAGAAAACATCAACATAAAAATATATCCTGCCTGCAACGGTGTTGGGAGATATTACAGTGTTGGGCGCTATAACTAGACATGTCATAATTAGTCTACTTGTATGACAGAACAAGAATAATTAATAAATAGAAGATAATATTACACAATTTGCAATAAACAACAATTACTCAATACTATGCACACTTCGGGTTTGTCATGTTTAATTTTGCCACTTAAACTCTTTCCAGGAAGTGTGTCATGTTAATCTATAAAAAGTAATATAAAGTATTTTATATTTATTTATCATAGTTATTTCAAAATGTAAAAACATGTCAGATGCTATCCTGAATATAATGTCAATGCATCACATTGATATACTAATCAATGACACAGAACAGTTATAGAATATGAACTAATTACTGATCGATTATCGGTTTGTTCATGTTATTAAATGCAGAAAATAGATGACGTAGTGATGATGTAGGCCTATGTCCCTCATGTAAGCTCAAACAAATATTTAATATCCAAGTTAGACAAGAAAATAATGCATTCCATTTGGATGAAGTTGTTAAAAAGTTGAATAAACCCACCTTGAGTCTTTTGGCAAAGTAATGGTGTGTCTTCTTGAGGAAGTTGAGATGGATAAATGTGCACGGCTCGCTCTTAAGACATGCTCCAACTGACGACAGGGTGTGTACCATCTGGTAAACACTGGGATGAGGACTGTGCGTTGGCATATATCTGCACCCAAACACTGAGTGCGTGTGAGGCGGAGAGAGGGTCATGCATTGTAGCGTTGTCCCCGGTATACCGCGACGCAACTTCCGGTCTCGTACTTCCTACGAGCTTTGAACGCCGGTTAACGGTCGCCCGGAGCGAGAAGAATTAAAACATGACGAGAATAACCACAACTAACAACAACGACAAGGAGAATAAATATGTCGTTTTGACGAATAATCTTACAAAACAATATCAGGATATTATATAGCAATATCCCCATCTAACCGAAACGGATATCCATCTACCGGAAGTCCCGCCTCCTCCATCTCGCCAATAACGCTCATTGGCAGCACCCCAGTCCAGGCGTGTCGTCGTGAGACGAGAACGCCTGCTAGTCCGCGTGCCCTCACACCCTCTGGCGTCACTAGGAAACCAGGAGAATCACATGGACCCGTTTCTGTGAACGTAATGGTCTATTAGTTATGGACACTTAGCCTCCTCTTGAGGCCCATTCATACTGGAGACTAGTTAGGGCTGGTAGTCAGCTGTAACTATAATTAATTCAAAGGCCGGTCTGTTGCGCAGTGCAAAGGTTATAACATTTGAGTGGGCTATATATTATATCACAGCTGATAGCACCACCCACCGTGACGCGAAAGTGAAAGTATCTTGAGTCGACGCTGTGAGCCGTCTGTAAGTACGTAGTAGGCTATTATATACGAGATTTTACTTTATTAATCCCACATTGGAATTGTTTTATCAACTTTTTTTACACACACACACAGACACACACATAGTCATGAAATACATGCACACACACAAATACAGACAGACATATAATTATAATACAATAACTACTGCCTCCCACCATTAAAGTGACGTTATAAAGTTTTTTTTAAACACACACACACACACACGAATTTTGTCAAAAGACACACTAAAACGCAGATGTTGAGCTTGTGGTTTGCTTGTCTTTAGATATCCACTTTGAGGGTGATCGCACTGCTAGGATGGCACCCAGGTTGTTACTGCTGTCTCTGGCTCTCTCCGTCATTTACGCAGAGATGATTGCATGCCTCATCGTATATGCAGCCGCTTTCATCGACTCCAACCAGGTCACCATCAGCGCCTTTAACTTCTGCACCAAGGGACCAAATGAAACACGGTCTTGCCATGACAGCGCATGGTCCACTTTAGTGGGAGCCGGCGAGCCCACCGTGATCACCAGGGTGGCCGTCATCCTGTGTCTCTACACCCCCCTGGTGCTGGTGGGCTTCGCCTTGCTCAGCTCGCTGCTCGCGGCCTACGGACCGGACCATATGGTGCTGCGGGTCAGCGCGTGGTGCCAGGCCGCCTCCTGCGTCCTGATCCTGATGGGCCTGGTCGGGTTCCTGGGGCTGTACTGGAACCACGCCAGCCCGGCCACCGTGACGCCCTGCTACTACGGCTGTGTGGTGGCACACGTGGAGCTGGCCGTTACCACTTACCTGACCTCCATGTGGTCCATGGAGCCCATACCCATGTGATCAAGCTTTCAATCAGTGTGGTTGACTTTAACCGTTTTGCTCGAATCAACATCATTCATGATGTAATACTGAAAATACGTTAGCACAATGTATATAGCTCAAACTGTGAGATCAATATGATCCCGTATGTATTAAAATGTGTATTCATTTTTGCCTTTTCTATAGGCTAAATATAATATATATGCTCTCTAGAGCAGGCCACTAATGTGATGCTGAAGTGTTTGAACTCACAGTAAATACCTCCGGTCTGTGGCTCCATCAGAACTCATGAGAAATCAATGGACTTGTGACCAGGTTCGCATGGGAAAGGCACCGATTTGTATCTTTAATTCAATTAAAAGTCTGTAAATGAAACAAGGGCTATGGCTTCACCAAGCCAGTGCAAGGGGTTTATTTATTATTATATGACATGGCATATAGGCTAATAAACACAACACAAGATTATAATGCAGCACAAAATATATTGAATGAGGTAGTGTATAATATACTTATCAGCTCTCTTGCCAATCCTGTATGAGTCTCTAGAGGGGTTTGTTTGAATTTTAATAAACTTTGAATTTTGATGAATAATTAAGCAATATCACGAGAGGGAGTGCTGTTATGCTGAATATCAGCGATAGGGCCGGGCAATATGGCCAAAATCTTAAAAAAAAAAAAAAAAAATCTGAATCTTATCTAATTTTGTGATTTGTTGAGTCAACACAAATAGTTCCGCATTGCCAAGCAACACAAACATGTCCTGTTACCGCAGGCCGGCTACTTGTATCGGTTATTACTAAACAGCTGTAAAGCGGAGGGATACATATCCTTAATGATATGAATCATACATATACTCCTATATTTAAAACCTGTCTTAGGGGAATGCAGGATTGGCAAGAGAGCTACATACATTTTAAAGTGTTTGTGCTCAAGTTGTCTTGAGCCTTGGACTTCGGTTACAAACATGTAGGTCTAGATCACCATGGTGACAGACAAATCACACTGACTCACATTCAACAAGAATCTCTTGAGTAATAATGTCATTTACTTTGTCTCAAGTAGTTATGTAATCATTGTATGTTGTTGAAGGTTATACATTACAATAGGAAAGACCTAATGTGTGACCTGGAAGAGTTCAATCCTATGTGAAGAAGATTTCCCTTACAAGCTTAAACGAGTCATCCTCTTCGCCCTCAGTGGGCGGAGTCTCCGCCACCACTGCTGTGCCATCAGGTTCAATGGGTTCAAGCGCAACCGGACTGTCTGAAGCCTGTATTGACCCTTGACCTTCAGACTGTTGCCCAGAGCAACATAGGCGGGGGGATACCGTCTGTGCGTCATCTACAGTGTCCATGTCTGTCTCTGAAATGTAGGTCCTTTCCTGAGCGTCGGAGCTAGAGGATTCATCCAAAGTCTCTTCCATTTTATTAGGACAGTCCTGGTCTCTCACAGCGCTTGCCAGCCTTCTGTGTCCATTCACCTCCTATCACCAGGGGCAAAACAACAAATGCAACATTTAAATATATAACTTGGGTATTGTACTGTACTAAACATGTGTAATACCTTGGGTTCAAATGGCGCGACCTGGTGGTCATTCAGGGAAGCGTCACCGTCACTCGCCCCATTGCTAATGAATGCAACCGCTGCTTCAACCAGCTCCTTCTCGTTCATGCAGTACACCGTTCTGAAACAAACACAGTTGTAGCAATTAACTTGCAATTAACCACCAAACAAACATTCAAGCAAGCAATAACGTTACGTAATAACTGGCCAACTATTATTTAAGGCACGTTTTAAAAAGTATCTACCGTGAAACCTTTCTACTTTTCCTTATTGCCTGCTTCGGTTTCTCCTTCTCCTTCTTCTCCTTTAGTGACATCCAAGGCGGCAGGTCCCTCTGTCGGTCCGCCATAGTGGCTGGCAGGGCCCCTGGTGCGGCTAGCAGGGCCCCTGGTGCGGCTAGCAGGCCCCTGGTGCGGCTAGCAGGCCCCTGGTGTGGCTAGCATGGCCCCTGGTGCGGCTAACAGGGCCCCTGGTGCGGCTAGCATGCTACCATTTTGTTTCATCTCAACAGAGATGCAGGACCAACCAACACGGATGTGCGGATTTTATGTTCGCCGCCAGATGGCGGCAGAGGCGCCCCCCCCCCCCCCAGCCCTTTATATGTTTTGTTTGAACACAATATGTAGGCCTACGTTTTATTTTTTTAAACCATATTTATCAATCATAGTTTAACAAATCATCTATGTGGATTTCCAGTGTAGCGTTGGTGATAGGTGGGTTTATCTGACCTACTTAGGATAACAATATGTTGTAATATACTTATTGCCATGATAGTAATCCTCATATACGGTATTCTTCTGTCTCTTTATGGTAAAATATGTCAGCTTGTGACAGATGTTAATAATGTCCTTGTTATGATCAGGGTTCACCATGTGGTATACATAAAGACAATCTGTGTATAATTACATTTCTCCATGAGGATACATAAGAGAAGGTGAAGGACTAGCGACAATAATTTATTAGGGTTCAGTATTATTACATTTTGACCTACCACAGTAACATAGATTACCATTATATGATCGTATATTTTCAAGGATAAATTAACCATGTGTTGCTCTCCCGCCTTGAGTCTTACTGTACCTGATATCATATTAAACCGCTTAAACTGCAAATTTACTTGTCGCTGCAACTTCTTGGTCTGAAATCTGAATCTTTACTTCATCCGACTGCACAGAATAAGCTCTTTTCAGTTGGTTTTGGAGATTGCAGTAATGTGAAACTAAAAGTCCCGATTCACCTTTAAACACACTCAACTCTCAGATTAAAACGTTTAGTGTTACTTTTAAAAAAATATTTCTAATTCATTTCATTATTAATCTTGTTTTTACTAGATTGTAATTGTTGTCTGATTCAGTTAAGAAGCCATTACACTGGAACCTCAGAATGCTGAGTTTTATCCCCAAACACTGCCATGCAACCCCACCACCATACCACACCAACCTCACAAAGTCTCACTCTCTAACTTTGTCTATCTCTCTTGTCCTCACTCACTCTCATGTCAAACCTTATTTTGCTCTCTCACTTTTCCCCAAAGCTGCCCAAGGCTCCCAGTCTGTTTAATTATGTCTCTAAAGCTGCCTAGGCATTGATTGCAGAGACAGGCTTTGTAGATTTGACTAAATTAAAAACAATCCCCAGTATGTGAACAGCCAGACACACACGCACACTGTAATTTCCCTAAAGCTCTCGAGTCTTAGTCATTTTAGGAAAGGCAAGTAATCACGCAATCAAGATTGAAGTCTATCAAATGAAAAAAGGTCTGAAATCTCTCGCCTCCCTCTACGGATTTGATGTGTCCATGAGTAAACAATCTACATTGCAGCTCTTATTTCAGGGAGGACAACATTTCAAAAAAATCAAATTCTGAATTTCAGAATAAAATAGGGTAAACTTCTGATAATACAATGGTCCAAAATAAATTTTGATTTTAAAATAAAAAATATATATAATATATATATAATCAATAATAAAAATAAAAACAATTTTTGAAAAATCTTTAGCAGACCAAATAGAATAATGATATCATTATGATCTTGCAGGATTATTATGAGTAATCGTTGTGGACCATAAAGTAGCATTAACTTCAGCCCCTGCAGGCTAGCTGCCACATGCACAGATCAGACTAAGAAGATTTCCCTCTACTTGAGCATGGCTCTTTTTCCTTCCCTGCGTTGAACTCAATCTTCACTAAAATGTTGGATGAATGTACTGACGCGGAGTCTGCAGTTGGATTACCCTTTGAATGCTGGTTTCTACCTCTAAAAGCTCCTTTGTTTAGCCTTCTGCATGTGTTTTTTAATGGTGTAAAGTATTATTCTATATTGTCATCATGTGGTGAAAAGTAGTGTTGTACTCAGTAGCGTGCGGTGAGCCAAAATTTAAGTGGGGCGTATGATAGGCTCCGTATGACCACACCCACATTTTTTAAACA
>JAOPJI010000142.1:9108962-9119079 GCA_027122695.1 Merluccius productus
GTGTGTGTGTGTGTGTGTGTGTGTGTGTGTGTGTGTGTGTGTGTGTGTGTGTGTGTGTGTGTGTGTGTGTGTGTCATCGGTGTGTAATCATCTTTGGATCATTGGAATGAAAGGGTGTGGAGTGAAAAAGAGGTGATAGTTCTCACAAATTGTGTTTCTGTTGTGTATACAAGTGTTTCTTGATCATCACAGCAAGGCACTTCCTTGAGATGTTATGCCAGCAACGTTACTGAGTGACAGCATAACAAGGGTTAGCCGTAGAGACCGTGAGGAGAGAAAGTAGGTGTGGTCATGAAGAACACAGACAAAGGAGAGTATTTGTTGAAGATAAAACCTGTGTATGAAAAGAAGATACTTACATTATGGATGTTAGAATTTGCAATGGTAGACTACAAAGTAAGTGGTCAGTTGTATTAATGTAAATTATTATTTATGTTAGCAAGTGTGCGTTTGTGTGTGTGATTGTGGTTTTTCTGTCCTCTGCATATTATTATTTAATTGGGTACACATTTTCTTTTACATATTCCTTTTAAAGACAAAAAAATGTTTAAGTTCCATGAGCTATTAACAGAATAGTCGGATAAACATCGACGAGCAGCTGTTCAAATGTATTACTGAAGCCATTAGTTAAAATACACAAGCAATAGACCAACAGATTCATAATAACAATAACACAATTTTTAACACTGATTATTATGACCAATAATGAGTTTCAAATCACACCTTTCTAATAAACAGCTGTTCAGTCTGAGACATGCGGGCATCCCCACTCATACACAATCACTCATGCAGCTGACAGGTATCACCATTATTTTTAATGAAAGGGCATCAAAAGCGATCATTGTAAAAGTCTTCCAAAATGATGTGTGTGAAATTGTAAATCATTTGATTTAATTTAATAAAGAGTCAGTGTTCCCATCGCTATCTTAATCTAATTTCTTTGGTTGAAGTTGTGGTCTGAATCTAATGTGAGCTCTCTACATAAGCACTCCATGAATGTGATAAAGACAAAATAAATTAAATACAGATAAGAAGTATGAACAATACAGAAGAGCAGCAAAGAGTTAGCAGCAGCAATCTCTAGGCATCTATAGGGACAAAATATGGACAATGTAGGTATTGTGTGTGTGTGTGTGTGTGTGTGTGTGTGTGTGTGTGTGTGTGTGTGCATGCGTGTGTGTGTGTGTGTGTGGAGTGGAGTCTGAATGATTTCCACTCAGTGGAGGCAGCAGTGGACTTCAGAGGGAGGTTAGGGACAGGGTTAGAAGGGTAAGGACAGGGTTAGGATCTGGGATATGGACGGGGTTAGGAGGGTAGGGAGCTGGGCACATCCAGAGACCACCCTGAACAACAGCGTCAGAGAACTTGAACTTGCGCGGGCTGCTACGGGGAGCCAATGGAGTGAGTTATGGAGTGGCAAGGTCTCTGCACACAGAAAAGGTTTGCCTTCAGATTTCTGCCAGAAATCTTCCTGCCAGAAAGCCTAAGAAGTCAAAGTACAGTGACAAAGTGTTGGGATGAGGTCGTGGTGGATGGTGGGTAGGCTACTAATGATGATGGATAAAGCTGAATAGTGATGCTGTGTGTGGGGTGGATGGTCTCACTGGGATGGGGAGAAGTTCAGCCTTGGCCAGGTTCAGCTGAAGGTGCTGCTCCTTCATCCAGATGGAGATGTCGAGAAGCTAATTACCTGCATATTTGCTTTGTTACAAAAACTGTACACCTTGCAATTATACAAATGTGGTTTTAAAGAACTATTTAACATTGCTAAGGGAAAGCCAACTGTTGTAGGCTATAACGTGTGTGCATAATGTGTTTCGATCACTTTTTAATAGTCTAAGCAATATCTTGAAATTAGACTATTACACAAATAAGCAATACGTGATGGTTTATTTAGTTAATAAACTATGGACTGGGGTACAAACCCCAGTCCATTTAAACCACATTGTACTCCTCCTGGTTATATGACACATGGGACATTGGCAATAATTGTTTTTATTTGAACAGCAGGAGCAGCAGCGGAACCATCTATCCAACAGCGTTTCCAGGGGACGAGGAAAGTCGTCGCACACACACAAACATACGAGGTAGAGCCATGTAGTTACGGTTTATGTTCAATTATTATTATTAAACTTTAAACTGTCGCAGGTCGTCCATGAACCGAGGTATGTCTATTGTAAATGCCGTCTCTGTGTTATGTGTGTAACTTATTTATAAATCTTTGAGCACACGTAACCCCCCCCATGTGTGCAACAAAAACACTCCGCAATATAATAAACTAAACTAATATTACAGCCAGCTCACACGATGATCACAATGTAAACAGTGTGCGTGCAAAAACGCAAACTTGATTTGACCTACTTTTCGCAACGGGTCTGTGACTATATATGTCCATGAATGTCCTTACCTTAGCTGACATGTTACTCTGTTTATTACGGGTTGTCTGGGCTGCCTACCTCGCCGTTTTTTGTGTGACATTACATATCCAGTAAACCGGTGCTATTGGTATCTGTTCATCTTCAGAGAGTGACCCTGTTTATGTGCACTAGTATTGGATGCCCCATCTGGTGCAGAAACCCTTCATGAAGTGATGGGTTTGATACAAAATGAAGCTAACACACACACACACACACACACACACACACACACACACACACACACACACACACACACACACAGACAATTTGAGGACTGAATTGCAGATCATCCTGAAATGATCAAAATAATCAAAATGTCAGCTCCCAGAGCTGACCTCCCTTCGTTGAAGAATTGGGCCGAGACCCCCGAGCATCTCACAGAAGTTGCTTTGGAGAATAATATGTAATTTAATGTCATGTCATTTATCTTATGTCATTTAATGTCATGAAATCTTTCTGCAGGGATGTCTAAGCAATCGCCTCCAAATGACCTGTATTCAGTGTTGGGAGCCGGGCCCCTGGACTCACAACAACAATTAAAAGACAAATACAAGCAGCTTGCCTTGAAGGTAACTGGACATGTCTGTCTGTCTGGCTGGCTGGCTGGCTGGCTGGCTGTCTGTTGTTTACCTCTGATTATGCTATCCCTAAGCAAAGCATCTTCACATTTATTTTTCTTCACATTTATAGATGCACATATGAAAATAAGGTGGGTGATTTTCTTTGTGAAAAGTTTAGACAATACGGTAAACCAAATTACATTTTCTCCAGCCTGGCGAGAGCCAGCCGTCGCACGATAGGGACTGAAATGGCCACGCAAGATAGACTTGTAGAGCCAAGCTACATTTCGTGCCCTTTCGGCCCTAAATGTGGTGCAAATCATATTTGGACCAAGTTGATAAAGTTATTTTATCTTGGTATTCCATACCAATCCCCTTCTAAAAATGTGTTCAATGGTTTCAGAAAAGAAAGAGAATGCATCAATATTTTACATGGATTTCATCCAACCATGCCTTTAACACATTTAACCAATGCAATTACATTTTGGGACGTGTGCTCAACTCCTCCTGGGAAATATGGTGTCTTTTCACCAATAGGTGGTGCAATAGCCTCATCACAACTTTAGGCTCCTTGTCTGGTCTCCTAGGAAGTAGGGACGCTCATGCACTCAGCCTCTCTAGAACTCTGCTGACATCCGTGTCTTCTGACAAGACGGAGGACCTGTGAACCGAGCAACATCCGAATCCACTAGCAGTAGGCAGGCAAACTGTCGCGTAACATTTCAACCAATCGAATTATATCATTTTGAAAATAACATTTTGTACGCCCTCATATAAAGCATCCCGTCGACTAACACACAGCCGTCCTGTGTGTTTCGTCACATTTGCACGATCCAATGGAATCCTGAAGGATTAAATCACTTTCCACCTAAAAGGTGTTGTTAGTTTTATTTGGAAATAAAACTTTACAGAAGAAGGATATTGGCTGGATGTCATGTCTTGAAATCAGCTAGTCTGTATGTATAAGTTGTATGTCCTTCAATGGTTTACAGTTACAGAACAATTATCAATAAAATATATTTAGACAGGGTGATCAGGTGTTGTAGGCTAGGGGCAACATTTATAAATAAATTAATAATATTAACATTATTCTGGTTGTTCATCGTTGGTATGTAGTTAATTGTCAATTTTTCTCTTTTTAATATTTTCTGGTTGGTATGTAGTTTTTTATTTAATTATTATTTTTTTCTTTGTTCATATCTGTAATACATATGTGGAATGCCATTGTTTTTATTGTTTTTTTAATCCAGCTATTCATATTGCTTATTATGGTGTTCATATTTCTTCTTCATATTGCTAAAAAACAAATCTTGCGTGTATTTCCACAGTACCACCCGGACCGTCTGCGAGGGCAGTGTTCTTCAGAGGCGGAGGCCAGCCTGCAGAGGTTCCTGGAAGCAGAGCAGGCCTGGAGGATCCTGGGAGACCAGGAGGCCAGAAGTCGATATGACCTGCATAGAAAAGGTTTGTTTTGACCCTCTTCCTGTTTCTCTCTTCATGGTCTTTTCTTCCTTAGAACACAGTGTAAAGTGGGCTACACTGTATTTAAAACTACATACAAGTTACTTCTTCATTTTATTATTCAGTGTGTGTTCTATATTTGCAAAACCCTCCTATTCTCTTCTGGTGTGTGTGTGTCATCACGCCACAAACTAAAGACATCACAGTTCAAACATTGTGTTGAATAAATTCTGCAGTAGCAGCATAAACAATCGATCCCACTTTCAAAGTGAATGCATGTGCACGCGTGCATGCGCGTGTGGTAGTGTAATTTGAATTGGACATTACTCCTCTATATGTGTGGACTGGTTGTTCAGTCTGAATATTGTCAGCCTGTTATTAACACCCCTGATACCGGCACCACATTAAACCTATTGACTGTCTAATTATCACCTGCAAGCTTTTACATTTCATTGTGAGCCCAATCAAATATGTCTCGCTCAAAACATGTGTCTTCTGAGAGGTGAATAGTGTTTTAAAAGTATCCACTGAGAGAGAAGTGAACGAGGCCAATTAGTGTGTAAACTATACAGTACAGGAGTTGCCATGAAGAAAGTTGAGGACAGAGTGACAAAAAGACTGACTATTTGTGGGAATGAGAGAGTGAGCAGAGGTGTGTGTTCATCCAGCAGAAGGTTTTATCGTTGCCGCTCAGGTTTCATTTAGCACATGCAGTTATTTTTTTTATATATATATTTTTTTACAAGGGAACTGTCAATCTGCAGTCACAGCTAAACTTGGCATGTCTCATTATGTTGTATTAATTCTCCTTCAGTAATCTGACCGACATAAAAAAGCAGCGCAGTTAGCAGAGCAACCTCAATAATTGCATATACACTGTTTTACTGTATGGAAAATGACAGCCTATGGGTTTAATTGACTTACTTTACTTCACAAGCTATTTAAATCAAATTCTAGATTGCTTTCTTTCTCATGGTGAATAATAGGGCTGGGTGATATAAGAGAATTGATAGCAATAAGTCAATTGTATCATAACATATAACATAATATACAATTTACTTTCTTTAATTTTTTTAACTTTTACTTTCTAAATCATTTTGATGATAAAAAATCCCATGCAACTGAAGTTCATCAAAATAATGGCAAATGAATGTAGAATATCATAGACTATATTACAAAATGGTGTATCACAATATAATGAGTAAAACCTTTGTCAATACAACCTCAACAAAAAGTGCGGAATCCGCAGGCTCAGTAGTTTAAAGTTTGTATTACCTATTAAATCAAAATTCCCACTTTAACGCAAACTATGAAATATTACACCCTAATTAATGAAGTTCAACACATATTATTGCTGCGGATTCCAAGCCGTTCTCATTAACAAACTGTTAACACCTCATAATGAGTGTCTTTAAGACAGGTGAACTGTTAAAATGATACCTCCCATCCGTTCCATGTCTGTCAATCCTCTTCTTCATTCAGATGTACTACTCTCTTCGCACGATGCAGTCTCACCAGCTACTCCAGAGCTCAATACTTTTGTCTACCAAAACTTTATGTCAATGTCCATTGACAAAACCAGATGTTAATCTGATGGTAGTAATAACAATACTTGTTTTCTTCTTTTTTGGGTAGACATTGATCTGCAACAGGCTTGGCCAGTGGATTCCATGATTTCTCAAGATGACATGATGTTCAATCCAGGTAATTTCTGATCCAGGCTTCCTACCTGAATGAGGCTTGAGAGAGTAGGCCTATACTAGACATTATGATGAGGACTTAAAATAATGGTAGTATATTTACTTTCAAGTACACTTGTTTAAGGTGTATTATTATTATTATTATTATTATTATTATTATTATTATTATTATTATTATTATTATTATTATTATTACAAATAAACAGACATTATGTAAGTAGTTTATTTAGTCATACTATAAATGTACTAAAACACAATAAAGACAACTTGGACTTGATCTATGCGGGAAACCCCTGGAGTGGAAGTCAAAGGCTCTAACCACCAACCACGATGACTATCAACAACAAATCAATAAGCCATCACACTTTTTGGTTTTAATGTGTGTTATTATATTTTCTACTTAGTATAGTCTGCATGTCAGACTGAGGGGTAGGGGAAACTCTGCTATAACTGCTATTAAGAGTATGACTTTTCTGAATGTGAACATTGTTCAGAAAATCTCAAAACATAACTGACTGAAGCCTATAACATATTGTTTTTTATGGCTACCTTTAGTACTTGAAAAACCTAATTCAATGTTCTCCATAGTTTTTGCTCTATACTGTCAGGTAACACTTTGTACAAAGGCTGAGGCTTTTTATTTGAGCTCAGGCCCATTTGTGTGCAGAAGCCACCGATACTGTCTGTGTGTTGTGTAGCAAATAACTTTGTTGTCCAGTTTTAGTTGTGAAACCAGTATGCAAACGGTTATGGCCTGTCATAAACATGGATAATGTCCCATGCTCATGTGGAATTATGACCAGGAGCTGCAATGCGAAAACATAGCAGACAAAATTTGAGTTTCAAAAAGTTAACATTTTTTACTCACCAAATAGTTGTTTGTTTAATTTTACACCCCCAAGTAGAATATATAGCGTTTCCTGTCTTTTGCAGAGCAGATCTAAAGTGTGTTTGTGTGTGTGTGTGTGTGTGTGTGTGTGTGTGTGTGTGTGTGTGTGTGTGTGTTTGTAAAAGATGACAAATCATTTACATATGCGTGTCGCTGTGGAGGAGAATTCCTCATCACGGAAGAGGAGCTGAGTAGTGAGACGGCAGTAAAACAAGGGACACAAAATGAGGAAGATGAAGAACATGAAGAAGACTACAAAGGAACAGTGGTGTGCTGTGATACCTGCTCTCTGAGTGTATGTGTCACAAAGTCCTGAAGCTCCGAGAAGCTCACAAGACACAGGCAGCAAAGCCTTTTGACTGACTAGCTTGCCCATGAAGGCCAAGGTGAGATCAGTGCAACTATGTAGAAACCTGTACATAGTTGCACTGACATGTGCAAAGTGTTTTGTTCTCTCTCAGTTTTGGCTGTTGATGAAGATAGTCTTTTAGCTGTGGATGTTTGTTCCGCTGCTATTTCCATCTCAGAAAAGTTGACTTGTCAACTTCTGGAGCTGTGTTCGGATCGCCAATAATCACCTGACTGGACAAGGTTCAGGATCTGAAGGAGCACATGCACTTCAAAAGGTCAAATGTCCGCTATATCAGAAACACTTAGTAACCCCTTATATTATGGAAGGTGCTTAAATCATTATGTGCAAATTGTAATTATGAAAATATCTAAATGTGATGGCACCATGGTCGGCAGTACCGTTCCATGTCATACGTAGGTTGGGATGGGTCTATCAATGAACTCATCAGCCACCTGCAGCGTGAAAGCGGGCCTGCCTACACCATCCTCCCGTCACTCACACATCCTGCGTGAAGAAGATTTATTTTAAAGACGCTCGTGTGCCCACTACCCTTCTCAGTAGTAGGCCGCAGCAGTTGAGTACCGTGAGACACGACACGCAGTTCCAGTTAAATGCGCATATTTAATGACCAGGCTAATGATGATGATGTCATTGTATTGTCTGCTGCCAGTTTACAACTGTTCTGTGATAATTGGAGTCTGTAGACCTCCCGAACATCACAGTCAATGCCAGGTGCCCTTCTGGTGTATTCTTGGGTTATTTTTATGATTTTACTTTTTCTTTACATATCATGATCGATCTCTACAGGGTGTCTGTCGGTCATTGTGCAGCCCCAGTGTTTGATTGCTCGCATTGGTTTTCATAGACTTGAGTTGGTTTTGCATGCGTGGGTGAGACGGTGCAGTTGTTTTAAATGGTCTGCTGTGTGTCTGCGTTCTTATTTACTCCTGTGTTTGCAGTGTTTATTTTGATTATTTGTCCAAAGTGCTGTGACAAAAACGGTTGCTGCCCTCATACAGACAAACATTTTAAATGCATTCTTTTGTTATTGCATATATAATATATTATGCTATGTTACCATATCTTTTATGTTATTGTTTTCAATTCACTGAATACATTTTTTGGAACTACATCTCTCTGTGCTTACCTGGAGGGGTACCTAGTAGCCTACAGTGATTAGAACTTCACCTATAATTAATACATACACACACACACACACACACACACACACGTGTGTTGTGTTAATGTATTTCTGTCAGGCGTCAGGGGAGACGTGTATCTTTAGGGGTGGGAGTCTGCATTGCTCTAATTACATGTAGATAGCGTGTGAGAGGCAGCGGAGGTTTGAAAAAGAGAAACAGGGTCAACACATAAAGAAAGTGATCTAAAGGGGACTAATTGTAGGGATCAGTCTAGAGGGGGATCGGTGGGGGTAGCTGGACGGGCTGGATAAGACAGACAGTGATCTAAGGACTCTAATTGCAGTGTCGCTAAAAGCAATTTTGTGTCCTGCAGCATTCCTCGATCTATGTCACATCAATATTTCACCACCCCTCAATTGAGACATCATCTTGTCAGCTGTTCTGTGATTCTCACTATGTCTCCGTGCACTTTGCAAGACTCCCAGTGTGTCTCCTATATAAAGTTGTCTTCTTTATTGTTAACTTCTCTCCTGGACTTTTTCCAACTCATCTCAATGAGCGATGGATAGATAGATATATGGTATAATAGTTAAAATGGGACTTTTATCTGCGGCTGTCAGCTGCCACGTACTAAATGAGGAGTGCCCTTTTAACAGCTGACTGACCAATGAGAGTGGAGTCATTAGCAGGTCTTATCCTATTGTGTATCTGTCACCACCCCACTGTGAGGAGCAGCTCTATCGTTTAGAGGGCAGATACGTATTGACAGCTGCATTTTAAACCCTTTGGTCCGACCAACAAAACAACGGTCTATTCTGGTCTATTCTCTTCTATTCTTTTCTTTTTTTACATTCTTCAAAGGGGTTTGGTAGACTATGTATATGCATAGGTGATTCTATATTGAATTGGTGCAAATTGCTGTCCCCCCACCAAAAAAAGGATTTGAAAGCTGACACCTGAAGATCATGTTTAAGTCTAAGAAAATCATTTGGACATTAATGAAATAAATATATACAAAATCAAAATGAATTGGCTGTTTCTATGGGGAGGTAGCTGTCCCGTACCCCTAACTCCTAAATTTCAGTTTATAAAAATGACTTACAAGTACTTTTTACATATATATTTTTTAAATGCAACAATTTAATTATAACTATATATATGTATATATAATATAGCGTTTTTCTGATTAGCATTCATTTGATTATACCATCTAGTAATGATGCCATCTAGCTTTTGAATAACACACACATTTGTGAGTGCAAATGTATTAAACAAAAGATACTCGTAGTGCTCTGCTGGTTTGGCTGATTCAGATAAAGAGAAAAGGAAGGGTATTGGAGGGTTCAACTGAAATAAGATGGAGATAGAGAGTTGAGCACTGCAGAAGTCTTCTCCACAAGGATGTGAGACAGATCCAGGCCCAGCGCCACAAGGGGTCTTAAAGGGATAATTCAGATTTTTTGAAGTGGGGTTGTATGAGGTACTTATCTAGAGTCAGTGTATTACCTACAGTAGAAGGACTTATCTAGAGTCAGTGTATTACTACAGTAGAAGGTACTTATCTAGAGTCAGTGTATTACCTACAGTAGAAGGTAC
>JAOPJI010000142.1:9145221-9155346 GCA_027122695.1 Merluccius productus
GTGTGTGTGTGTGTGTGTGTGTGTGTGTGTGTGTGTGTGTGTGTGTGTGTGTGTGTACGTGTGTGTGTGTGTGTGTGTGTGTGTGTGTACGTGCATCCACATGTGCGTGCGTGTGTGTGTGTGCATGTGTGTGGAAGGGTGCTTGCAATGGCTATTTAAAAATGTTTAGATGAAAGGTCTAGATTTATTTGCCTAATTTCCTGAAGTAGTGTAAATTGTGTTCTAATTACACATTCAATCTTCTGCTGTGCGATACACAGAATCAAACCAGCCCCCATTCAGTTCTTGTTCATTCATCTACTCTTCTTTCTTTTTTTTATACCTTCAATTTTTGTGTCCTTGTCCTTGTAAACGTGTTATTTTATCATCTAACTGTAGTCTATCTGTAGTTTACATCACATGACCTGTACCTGCACATGCTCACTGTAACAGAGCCGCTTATTATTGTTATAGACCATGAATGCTTAAATGATATTGTTTTAGTACACTGTCACAAAGCAGTTTAAAAATGAAAGCAAAGATAACTTTTTTGATATTACATATGTTGATGTTATTAATCTACCTATCTACATATATTTACTTGATTCATTATTAGGATATATTGTCATGTATTTTAGTATTTTATTTAAAGAATACATATACATGTATTGATTCTAATAATTAATGCATTATACTCATGCTAATTACTGGTAGTTATATTTTAATTCACCTTGTAATTGTTATAATTGTTATATATATATATATATATATATATATATATATATATATGATATTGTCAGTTTATATTTCATCCTGTATCACAAACCTTTCCAGAAGAGGTTTGTGGCACTTTCGATGGTCTTTGAAATGTTAGTTCCTTGATGAGAAGCCACAATGGTTGCTCTAACAGACATTACGTTATCTGCAGAACAAGGCATTTCTAACAATATCTTTGGTGTTATTATAGGACAATAATATAATACAGGCCAAAAAGACATCAAAAGAGTCTGCCATTTGTTTTACATTATGTTACTGTACATTTTTGTCATAAAAAAAAGGAAAATCTGAAATCATATGGACATTTACATTTGTCTCAGAGACCTAAATCATATTAGATTTTTACATTCTCCTCACAGAGGAACTTCATTACAACTGACGACACCAGAAGTGAACACAGTAAATATCAAACACTTTAAACACACCTAGATGACACATTACACATGTTGGTAACCATATATGATTATAAAAAGACACAGCCGCGAGGGTGGAGTGTTACATCTTTAATAACACTTGTTATTAAAGATGTGGCATGTCAGGATAATTCTGCACATCAGTAAACTTGTTATGGCTACCCTGTCGTCTTCTCTCTTCTCTTTAGCAAATACAATGGTGTGTGTGTGTGTGTGCGTGCGCGTAAGCATTGCTTACGGGAACCTCTTTGTTTGGGGGTCTCACCAATTAGCCAACTTTCTTTTAGCATCAAATTGACAGCCCTTATTAAACAAATCACCACTATATAATAAAAACAACTATACATTTTATTTATATTTTATTGCAATTAAATGTGGACCAGTAAACATTTGGACCAGTATCCTTCTCTAACTGTTATGTAGCTAAATGCACCTAAATGTCTTTAACAAAAAACATTTGTTTGTGTGTGTTTGGTTAATGTCTTCCTTTTAGGCCCTTATTGATGACATCATGGTCAAAGTTGGATCTTAATCCATAAATCTATCCCTTATTTGTCATTGAAAAATACACTTATTTTTTCAACCAATCAGTGCCTTATGAAAAACAGTCAATTGTAAAATGAAACTGAGTTGACTAATGCCTCTTTAATTGTTTCTCACGTGTCTGTGAATGTTTATACGTGTGATTACAAAACTGCTGTGCTTCTAACAGAGGAGGCGGATTCACTGCAGGCTCAATCAAAGCTCGCCACTCACTTTGCTGATGCTCTGCTGTAAGACATAACTCATATTTCCACTTTTAGGTTTATTGTCAATCTCCTAAGAGTACATCTGTAATTTTGCTAAATATTGGAAAAGGGGGAATGTATTATTGCCTTTAAACTGTGCAATATTTTCAACTTACTTCTAAGAACACATTGGTTTCTTTCCACTGATATGATTGGCCCTCTTTTCACTGTGTAATTATTGTCCTTTCCCATAATTGCCTGTAATTACCGGTTAGCTGTCAGCGTCAAGAGACTGTCTCTCAGTGACACGATGCCACTACTCCAATCATAAAGACATTGGCCGCTGCTAGAAAGGAGGTAGATGGATATAAGTGGAGAGGAGATTGTGTTGGGAGTAGAAGAACAGTGCAGAGAAAGAGCTCGAGATCAAGTATTGACACATGTTTCTGTCAAAGAAAGAACCTCATTACTCACAGGGTCAATTGGTTTGCTAGTTTTGCTCGCAGACCAATTTACCTGCCTATCTTTTCAAACTGCCCTTTTTGCCTTCTCCCCTCTACCATCGTGTTGAGGAGAGGCAATTTGTTTTTCACAAATTAAATTCCTTATTATTGTGAGTGGAGAACATGAACCCACACAACTCGACGAAGCTCATTAATTGTCAGAGCATTCTGATGTTATTATAGGATAGGAATTTTGGTGATTGAAAGTCATGTAAGCGTTCTCTTTTCATGGCTCCTTTCCATGTTAATCCTCCTTTGTCCAGGTTTCTGTCTTTAAGGAAAAGGAAAAGAAAGGAAAAGGAATAGGAACATTTCTAGAAAATAATTACACTTAGTGGCTAAAGTAAAGTTAGACTTTTCTCAAGACAATATGTCTGCAACATTATCTGTTACCTGGTTTTTATGGCAACATTAATAGAACATTGAATTTTTGGCAGTGTAGTTATTATCTCTTTGCTATTAGCATATGGTTAGTTAATAATCATTTGAGAATAATGGTATTCCAATTCCAAATGCCCAAAAGCCAACTAATGTGTGAGAGATTTTTCACAGGGAATTGGACATTACCTCGAGGCCTCATTTAGGAGACAAGTGCTTGTGGTGAAGTATAGCAGGTGCTAGAAGGGTTAGAGAGGAGCCACCTAATTTGTGTAAAATGTAATAAGAAATGTTCAGATACAAAACCCAGAATAATAGCGTCCTTAACAACAAACAAACAGCAAACAGTGATTAACCTTTTCAGCACCGGCAATCTAGACAACAACTTTACTCTTATTACAGCCAATTCAGGATACTCTGACTCTCTTGTGTGTATTATCTGCGTATCTGAACTGGAGAGCTAGATAGTCACTTGTTTATAATCTGCTAATATTTGTGTGTTTGTACACTTGGATTCAGGTCTGTCATTATCAGTCCTTAATATGAATCAGTGGGTTCCATCAGAAGAAGTAATGATGTAAATGAGCATGATCTGTAATGAAGAGAGCAAGACCATCATCTCCATTCTGTCATATGGAGATGAGCTTGGGGAGTCCCCAGTGAGGTGTTCTTGTTAATAGGCCAGACCGCTCTCTGTGAACGCTAAGAGGTTAACATTAGTCGCTGTCCTCTTCTACGGATGTCTCTCTTTTCTCAGTCTTTCTCTTCTCTCTCCCTCACTTTCAGACACACGTTCAAAGCGTGTTTCAGTGGGTGTAACCTAACCGCGAACAGACAGGAAATGAATTGGGGGAAACCCTAACACTCCCTCTACCAAATAATTAATCCTTTATCCCACCCGGTATTTTTTCCGTTCATATATCACTTTCTACCTGTAACATTTTCTTTCGTCAGATCACCAATAATTAAGAGAACAGCTGGAACTGCTAATGAGGGCCTATTGCCAATATTTTTAAACATACTTTACTTACACAGAAAACACAGAAATGTACCTGTTTACTTTGTCATGTTCCTGATTAGGCTATTGTGAACATATCCATATTATATATGGAATAATGACATACGTGTGTCTTTATAATCCAGAATGTTATTCCACTCCAATTATCTGAACACCAACGTTCATTTTTTTCTTGATTGTAAATAATGTTTAGAGAGGAGGGTTTCTGTTTACTTCAAACTTATTTTTTTAATTTTAATTTTAATACATTGAAATGACTTTTAACAAACACTGATTAGAAGTATAGAGATGCTAGCTACAAACGATGAACTTGTTATTTCTGGTGCAACCAGAAACATTGGAAATTGTTTGCAGCTAAAAGGGCAATGTAACAGTTAATGATATCCTAGTTTTTTCTTTGAAGAACATCTCTGGATTTCGTTTTTGATTTTTGTAGGAAGCTAGTAGTCGACAGTATGAGAATGAATTGGGTCTTTCTCTTTCTTTCGCTTTTTCTATATGTATCTCTATCTCTCTCTCTCTCTAATTTAAACGTTACTAACTTACTTGGGGAAATCTACCAGGGCATTTCAAGCCTTTTTATATTATTCATATATTCATAATATATTAATAACCCATTATATTGTGTTTGATTGGGACCAGCTATAAGAGACAACAAAGAAAAACAAGTATAAAGGCAGCATGTACCCTACTATTAGGTGAATTTACTGTCTCGAATAAAAACTATGAGCCGAATAAAAAACAGACCTAACAACCATTTTATTCAACATATTCCTTGGCCTTTTTAAAAATGTATAGCATCAGAGTATCAGTTTCGATTCAGGCCTAGGCATAGAATTGGAATCTAAAAATAGGAGACAACATGTAAAACAGTGATTTAATTAATTTACGCCGAATTAGGCTACATAATTAAATATTTTCACACGTGCTGTCCTCTTGGGTGGCCCAGGCAGCACCTTTAATGGTAAGCTAGGCTACACTTAGTAGCAGGCCGATTCGAAAGACTCCATTAAAAAAGTTTTTAATTGCACAAGGAAAAATCATTAGCCCTAAATGAGATTGTAGGCTACATGTAGCCTATATTTTGGAACGTGAAATGATAACCATTGTGTTCCTTCAGTTCACCCCCTCATTTAATAATGTAGTTACGTAGCTAATTTGTGTCAATGTATTTTACGCAAATATTCATCGAACAGAAATGCGTCAATGTATTTGAGAGAAACAACAAGACTGGCCTACACTAGCTGCTAGCCATCTCAGCGCTCGGTGTTACATGGCCTAAGACAGGTAGGCCTACGTCGCAAATAGGATAACTTGATTGTATGAGTAAGGAAAACAATTAAAGCCCTGTTCCTTTCAAAGAGATGAACGTGTGACCCAGAAACGTATAATAATTGTAGTAATAATAATAGTATAATAAATTAATGCGTGTGTTCGGTCATAAATGAGGCTAGGTTCTTTCGGAAACCTTGGGGAATGAAGCTCTTTGCGGGGGGTTTGCGCGTCCAAGTGAACAGTAGTCTCTCAACTGTTTGCTTTTGCCCTGAGCTTTGAAGCTTAGAAGAAGAAGGAAACTTGCTGATAGTTAGGGAGGCTGTCGTCCTCAGGCTTTCCTGCACTAACATGTCCGTGTGACGAAACAAGGACGGGCCCTGGCACCGCCAGCGCATAACGCTAGCTTCAAATCTGGGTCCTTTTGTCGCTCCAATGCTAACTCAATGCTTTGGTCTTCAAAGCGTTGAGTTAGCATTCGAGCGACAAAAGCGGTGCGTAACGTACATGGTCTCCAGAAGACCTCCACCACAGGAAGAGGGCTTTTAAATGAACCACATATCCACCATGTGGCCGCATCCCTGAGGCAGTGTTTTCAAAGTCAGATTTTCAAGTGATCAAATGTGATCAAATATGCAAATTTGACTCATAAATGATTTGGAAATACAAGGTTTTTCAACTTAAAATCTTGACCCTGCGACGCGTTACGCACAGTGAACTTTGATTGTGAAACTACTGGAAAGCCAACATTTTGTCCTACAATGTCATGATGTAAAGTGAGCTGTGCCTATACTTTGACTTGCGGCGCCCTCATGCGGGTAAAACGTATAACTACAAGCGCGCTGCCATGAACATGACGCATGCAATGCGCCTCTCCTCTACACAGTGAAAATGAGTTGGATGGCAAAAATAACCATTAGATTGAAAACTGAAAAAACATTAGAAAAATGGATTTACAATGTATAGGCAGTAGCATATTCTTTTCTTACAGAAATGATAATAGAAATGAGAATAACTTTGATAACTGTTTATATGGTTATAGTTGTATTTCATTACAGGCATTGTAGGTTGTTTCGATTTTACAAAGGAGCATTAGGTTTTTGCCTAATGCAATATAGTATACTATATATATATACTATCTGGTGGCATGATTGATGAAATTCAAGTCATGTGTTAGCCTACATGTTTGAGAATGTTTGTAGGCCTACTCATTTCGTATCTAGGTGGTGATCTGTCTAAAACTTTATTTATAAGCATGTCAAAATAACTTTGCATGGGTATACATCTCCAATAAATGCACTTCCTCCATGTTTGACTGTTGTGACACGTGTGACATGTATTGTAAAAATTTAGACATGTTTATGAACAAATATTTATGTTTTCCTGAGAAACACAAGAATTAAATAAAATCCTTTGAATGAATGCTGGGCTAACAAAGTCTCTTAAGGAGACTGCAAGCTGGGTGCATCTGTGGTTGACACACTGTTTTTAATCCTGGTGCTCACACTGAAAGTGCCCATCTATAGGTGGAAGTACAAGTTGCAGCATTTTAGTGCCGAAATGTCTTCTATCGATTTGTTTTGACTTGGGTTTTATTTGTGTTAACTACCAACGTTAGCTCACAGGAGAACTGCACTTTGAAATACCCAACAGCTTTACAATGAATATTTCATCACTATGATGTTCATTAGTGTAAAGTTCTGGTTTCTCAATTTTCAACAAGAGGTATACCATAACATGAAGCCAATTATTAAATGTGCACATTTTATTTAAACTTTAAGAAAGCAGACTTATGTATTATTGACTATTCAAGACATACAAATGATTCCCCTATCTTTATAAACATCAAAATACAACATTTGAATTAAAGGCTATTACATTGAATTAGATTAAGGCGGTGAAAAGTGCATGGATGCTGGACATTAGGAAAGTTATGAATCCTCATATCCTGGGCAGGAAGTGCGTAACGGTCATGGTCGGTGTTACACGGTTGCCTCTCTTGGTTCTGCCGGTCCTACCGAGGCCGATGTACATGCCGGGATAAGCTGCAGACTCATAAGCGTTGTAGTGGTTGGCCAGGAGCCTCTCTCTGAACTCACACTCTGGACCGTAGTGAACCTGGAGAACCACCAGAACATACAGAGTAACATTACAGGTAGTGCAAACACCAGGTTCTCCACACAATACATTGTTTTGTGAACAGAGGGAACTATACATATATGCTCTGAAAAAGCTGCTGACATAACTGTCCAAATACACATGCAGGGGGGGGGGGGGTATGTTGAAGAACGGTGGTCTAATCCTTACTGAGCTGTAGAGTTGTCCACTGTTGCTCATGGCGATGAAGAATCCACTCCTCACACCAAAAAGTGTCACTACAGCTCTCTCCACAGGGGACATTTCTAACAGACCTGGAGGGAGAGCTGAGTCACAACCTAAATGGTGTCTGGGGCATACATTTCATGAAAACACATCTTTAAACCTTCTGAATACCTGAACCACTAAGGAGTTTAGGATGGAGGCGATAGATTCTTTCTTTTGTTTAGCAAATGTATAATTATATGTATGGCAGTTATAGAGTCGTGTTTTAGACCTGATTGATTGATGATTTGTATAATCCACTAGTTGGGTCCCACCACACAAAACAGAGCAAAAATTGTACATTGTGATTGATTTGAGCAATTTCGGTCCTGAACTCTACCAATCCGACAAACACACTTGTTCTCTAAAGTTAGACTGTATACAACAAATCAAAGCCTGTCATGGTTGCAACTGTGTTTCAGTGCTGGTGACTGGTACCCACATAGTGGATTATACAAGACAGAACTTTCTGAAACAATGAAGTGAAGAAGAAGAAATGTGCTGGAGACACCAGCCCTTAAGATGCTTTGTAAAATGTGATAGTAAACAGTTTATTTTATTTTGCTTGTTTAATTTAACATTTGCCATCTAAATGCGTTGTGGTGGTTTTTGTAAATACTACAATCCAATATTGCAATGCATTTGCATGGCAAGTCCCTGCTAAATGCTCTTATCGGATGGGCTCCTGTCTTGACTTTAATACTTTCAGAGTTAAACATATCCAGTACATACAGTTATTGACCTATATTTGAAAGCACCAATGACACAAATAAAAGTAAAATAATGAATTATTAAACATATTGGCTACTCATGGCCATTGAAAGTTTCAAGAGCCAGTTTTGAAACAAAGTGAAACAAACAAACTTGCTTACTGTAACTGTCTTCGTTATGCACTCCCATAATCTTTCCGTCCGGCAGGACTTCAATGTGGAAGCCAATGCCCACTTTGCAGTACAGCCTCCTGAGTCTCTTTATTCCCATGAGGTATCCTCCATCCTTGGCCGACTCATCACTTTTGTCCCACTGACTAGCCCATGTCCAAGCTTGGGAGCCGGTGCAGGGCGGGGTTTCGTCTGGTCCGCTCTCTACTGTGACGTTGAGGGCCGTTCTGACCAATGGGAAAGCAGCAGAGGACCGACCTTTGTGGACCAGGAGTCCACAGAGGAGCAAAGGAAGCAGGGACATTTGGACGGACATCCACCGCAAACCTCAAATCTCTGTTAAAAAAACAAACAAACTTTAAAATAAACAGGTCCTTAATGTCGACTTTGTCTTGTACTATATGAAATATATATATAGAAATATATATATGATTGGAGAATAGTATGGCTATAACTGTAAATATTATTAAAGCAGTACTTGTAGACTCTTAACTCTTAAACCAAAATCCTGAAAATGCTAAAGAAAAATCCTGCGATTATTCTCTGATGTTAAAAGATGCAGTAAGAATGTGGTTATCGTGCTTATATATGCCCTGTGTTAAAGTATGACATCACGGGTGACCTGCTGTGGAAGCCACAAGTTAGTGGATTGGTGACGTGCTCTTCCCACGATGACGACCGCCACAGCATGATGTCCTGACGAGGTGCACTCCTGTCACCGACGTACGATCAAATCAATTGCACATATACCTCTACCCTTGGTGGCATCTGCATCCAAAATGCAAGGGACTACAGATAAATATAGTTTGTATAACTAAATCTGGTACATTTACATGTCCTATGTAATGGACGTGTGGATTAATGTACACTGTCCCTTTTAAATAAGTATATAAACAAACAAACAAACAAACAAACCTACTTTGGAATAAAACAAAAAGTATAATACATTAGAACTTGGAAAAACCCAGACAACAACCTTCCAACATGGGACTCCCAATTTGAGACCAATTGTTCATGACATACATCATTATGACTTAAGTCCTTATAGCATACTCCTTTTTTGTAATATGGCCTCTGGGAAATGCATGAAGTGTCCAAGCGTATAGAATACCATTGCAAACAGCAATCACAATCACTCTGCTTCCCTATACAGGCATGCAAACAAACACACACACGCACACACGCGCACGCAGCAGAAGCTAATGTAGCCTGACTGTTTGTTGCGTCAGAGAATTGCAGGGCACAGCGGAGGGTGTAAACATCTCCAGGTGTGTGTGTGTGTGTGTGTGTGTGTGTGTGTGTGTCTGAGTGAAAGGTCAATAAATAGGATCCCATTTGGTTCCAACACATAGTCATATGTTTGGTGGCACAGCCATCAGTCTAACACAACTTGGACAGATGTTGTTGAACTTAAGTGAGTTTGGGCAATGGTCTTAATCCTGAATGCTTGAACATTGATTGTTGTTTTTATTTGTGCATTTTCTTTTTCGTTAGGGGCCTACCATACTATTGCATATGTTGCACGTCGTTCAGAAATGGACTGAAGTTTTCATAGTTTCTCACAAAACCCTGAACTTGGCAGAAGCTCATGAGAGATCGCAGACTGTCATATATGTATAGGCCTATAGGCTATAACATGTATGTATTATACAGGCCGATATAATTGTAGGCTATTAGATAAAGTGATCATACAGTTGGGTGGGGGAGGGGGGTAGGGTGTGTGAGGGTGGTTAAGGTGTTCGTGTGTGTGTGTGTGTGTGTGTGTGTGTGTGTGTGTGTGTGTGTGTGTGTGTGTGTGTGTGTGTGTGTGTGTGT
>JAOPJI010000142.1:9160402-9171983 GCA_027122695.1 Merluccius productus
GCGGGGCCCCGGGGTCCCCCCCCCCCCCCCCCCCCGCCCCCCCTGTGTTTCCCCCCCCGCGGGGGGTTCCGGGGCGCCCCTGGGGGGGGGGGGGGGGGGGGGGGGGGGGGGGTAGGCACCCATGTTCCGGTTCCTCAGGACCGCCATCCAACACCGCACCCAGGGCCCTCAGTTAACCACTCCTCCCAGTCTGTGATCCAACACCCCCACTCCCCCCCCTCCCCTCCACCCCCTCCACCCCCTCCAACATGGCGAGGGATTCCAGGCATGCCTGGCGCTCCCTGTGCCGCCTCCTCCTCCTGCTGCCAATGGTCTCCTCCACCTCCTCCTCCTCCTCCAATCAGAAGGTGGCACCTGGCGAGCCCCAGCTGGCCCAGCCCGAGCACGCCCACTCCATCCGGCTGGACGGTGACATCATCCTGGGCGGGCTGTTCCCTGTGCACGCCCGCGGCGAGCGTGGCGTTCCTTGCGGCGAGCTGAAGAAGGAGAAGGGCATCCACCGGCTGGAAGCTATGTTGTTCGCCATCGACCTCATCAACAAGGACCCGGACCTGCTGCCCAACGTCACGCTGGGGGCGCGCATCCTGGATACGTGCTCCCGGGACACGTACGCGCTGGAGCAGTCGCTCACCTTCGTCCAGGCGCTGATCGAGCGGGACGGCTCGGACGTCCGCTGCGCCAATGGAGACCCGCCCATCTTTGCCAAACCCGACAAGGTGGTGGGGGTGATCGGAGCGGCGGCCAGCTCCGTCTCCATCATGGTGGCGAACATCCTCCGCCTGTTCAAGGTAACGTCGTTCTTTTATTGATTTGTTCACCTGTGTCAAAACGAGAAACGTTTGAATGCAGAGATTCAAAATGTTGCGTCCTAGCCAAGTATGCCAGCAACAGGCCCTCTCATAAAAGTTACAGGCAGCCATCAATGACTCCATCAAACCACCCTGCAGGACAAGTTAAGTGTGTTTGAAAGGTTTCGGTTGATGTACTGGTGCCGTTGTACTGTTCCAGTTAAGTTTTATGGTTTTACGAGACAGATCAGAAGCCTTGAAAATGATATAGCATCAAAATAGTTGGCTTTCCTGACTAGTTAGTCAAACAAAGTACGAGCGTAGTCAGTGTAGTACCAGCCTAACGTGGTACTATCCTAACATTTCCAGTGTAAGGGTCAATAGGTCACTGAATGGCTCAATTCCTGTTCTTTCCAATTCTCCTGCTTCTCTCACGACCTGTGGACATCCCCTTGAATGCAAAGGGATATAGGTACACTTACCCTTAATGTAGTTCTTACACTTAACCAGTTCTACTGCATCATGGGAAAAAGCACGAAAAAAGGTCTGTCTCGTCTCACCTCTTGGAAGCTCTTCTCTCACCAACATGTCGCCTGACTCAGCCCTTTGTCAGGAGCGTTTCCCTGACGGGAGCAGCCTGGTCCTGTCACTGCCGTTCTCTGGTCATTAGAGAGAGAGACAGCTTCAGAGTGCTGATGGTGACGTGAAGCGGTGCTGACGGACCCGTCATCTAGACTGATGAACAGCCATTATTATGACAGGCCATTGAAGTCTGCAATCGCAGATTTCATGCCTTGCCCAGAGGCACTGGTAGACCCGGCAGTGACCCTTGGCTTTACCACATTGGGGTTTAAACTTCTACCCAGATCTGATTATCCACATTATTAATGGATTATGAATGAACAATTATTTATACATTTAGCCAGAGGCTGTTATCCAAAGCAATTTGCAATGAATGTGTAGATGCGTGTGAGTCAACAGCAGGTAGGATAGGGTTAGGCTTGTGATTCAACAGCAGATAGGGTTAGGTATGTGATTCAACAGCAGGTAGGATAGGGTTAGGCTTGGGATTCAACAGCAGGTAGGATAGGGTTAGGCTTGTGATTCAACAGCAGGTAGGATAGGGTTAGGCTTGGGATTCAACAGCAGGTAGGATAGGGTTAGGTATGTGATTCAACAGCAGGTAGGATAGGGTTAGGCATGTGATTCAACAGCAGGTAGGATAGGGTTAGGTATGTGATTCAACAGCAGGTAGGATGGGGTTAGGTATGTGATTCAACAGCAGGTAGGATAGGGTTAGGTATGTGATTCAACAGCAGGTAGGATAGGGTTAGGCTTGGGATTCAACATCAGGTAGGATAGGGTTAGGCTTGGGATTCAACATCAGGTAGGATAGGGTTAGGCTTGGGATTCAACAGCAGGTAGAATAGGGTTAGGCTTGGGATTCAACATCAGGTAGGATAGGGTTAGGCTTGGGATTCAACAGCAGGTAGGGTAGGGTTAGGCATGTGATTCAACAGCAGGTAGGATAGGGTTAGGCTTGGGATTCAACAGCAGGTAGGATAGGGTTAGGCGTGTGAGTCAACAGCAGGTAGGATAGGGTTAGGCTTGACAAAGGATGCTTACAGATACAATGCTGCCATTGGCAATTGAACCCAGTACACTTTTGGTTCTAGAGCTGCAGCTCTAGCAATGACTGCCCGCTTTATGGTTAATTTATCACTAACTTCATATTGAAACTTTATTTTAGATAACAATGTACTTCACAAAAATGTATGAATATTTTTTACAGGGTTAGGGTTAGGGTTAGTCTTCTTCCTTTAAGCACTATGAATGGCCTTATGTTTGAATAGTGCTATATGAATAATGCCTTGCCTTGCCCATTCTGCAACTACTGCACTCCTAGCCGTACCTAGAAGGAGCGCTCCATCTTCTGTCCTTCTCAAGGTTTCTTCCCTCTGGGTTTGGGTTGAGTTTTTCCTTGCACTTTTGGCTTAGGTGTCTGGGTCAGTGAATCCCTTTGAGACTGTATTTGTGATTTAGAGCTTTACAAATACATTTGACTTGACACACAGATTAAATGGGGGAACAGAACCGACCAAGGTATAGAACGCAGGGGGAAGGAAGGGCAGAGACGGGTCCCGGTTCTGCTCGGACCCGGAGCCGCTTCTCTGGATCAGGTTTGAACCGCATAGTTCTAGCGTCTCAGTGTTGGATTGTGTACTGAACAGGGAATATATACGAATCAGATAGGGGATGCTGCTGTTTACATAGTTCACTATAGTAACATGATGTGAATTCTGCTGTTGCAAAAGTTCAAAGTAAAAAATCTTTGTTGTCCCCAAGGGGAAATTTGTTTTGCAGCAGAAGCACACATTCAGCACCGTACATATCACACAGCATACAACAAGACAAGACAAGAAAAAGAGCTCAACATGCACTTAATATATAAAAATATGAGAGCCTATATTGTTATCACCGATAGTGATTTAATTAAATTCATTGAATGGCCACAGGGATGGTCCTTTTTGGCACTCGGAGCAAGTTAAATTCTCCCTGCAGCGGTGGCCCATGCAGTCCAGGATGGCTTGGGCCTTCCTGAGCAATTGCCTATTAAAGATGTCATCGAACTGGTCCTGTCCCTCCCCAATGATCTTACTGGCCCCTTTCACCAGTCTACTTTGTCGATTTCTATTAACAGCAGAAACAAAAGAGCTCATAACAGAAAAGAAAATGATTGATGATTGTAATTGATTTGAACTAAATCAGGACACAGAACTTGTTTCATCAGGAAACAGAACTCGTCTCATCTGGTAACCATCAGTGGTTACCAGATGAGACACAAAAGTTATGTTAAAAATATCTTAAAACTACGCCATTAAAAGGTATGCAGTCTACATGATCCCAGTATACACCTGGTGGAGTGCTGCGTTGTGGGAAATTTGAGAACAGAGAGGTGACATTCAATCAAACCTAATAAAAATAAATTAGGAGGCTTTATGTTAATCTTCCTCAAATCCATTGTATTAGTGAAGACTGTCAAATGAGAAGATGTATGATACAATTTCTAATTGAATTTGTATATGAAGTACAATTTCCAAGCACAACTTTAAGCCCTCCAGTGCTTGGAATGAAGGCTGTTTCATGACTAAAATCATCTTCTTGCCTGACCTCTACATTCATTTTGCATGTTGCTTTCGATTAAACATCTCCTGGAGAGTTTAATATGTGTCTGCAGCTCAGTTAGATCCACATGAATGACTCGATACTCTGTTCATGGTTTTCATTCAGATCAGCCTAAGAGTGGCTTGCTGTGTTCATTAGCCTCACAGCAGTAAGCGACTATCAGTTTGTTAGTTATGCAATAGTAATTAATCACAGAGGGATAATAGTACTTTTCCTAATTTTCACCCACCCCCCCCCCCACACCCACACACACAAACGCAAACATCACACACGCACACACCTTCCTGGCTTGGCTTCCCATTGTGGTTCCCGTTCCACCTGCTCCTGGGTGAGAGAGGGTGGTGAGGGTGAGGTTGAAGTTGGAGAGGGGAGACGTGAGCAGCAGGCATGATGAGGCTCGCGGGCGTGGGAACTAGAGACTGAGCTCTGGAGGTCAACTGCAGACGAGACTGAGCGCTTGGCAGGCTGCCGGCGAGGGCCGGCCAGACTCTAATGTAACGTAACTGTCAGCTACTAAGCTCCAATGTAACACATCCGTCAGCTACCAGACTCTAATGTAACACATCTGTCAGCTATCAGACTCTAATGTAACACACAGCTACCAGACTCCAATGTAACACATCTGTCAGCTACCAGACTCCAATGTAACACATCTGTCAGCTACCAGACTCTAATGTAACACATCCGTCAGCTATCAGACTCTACTGTAACACATCTGTCAGCTACCAGACTCTAATGTAATACATCCGTCAACTACCAGACTTATTAATTCATAATAATTTAAAGCACAAACACATACATGGATGTGATGCTATCCATTGTATATCCTTAACATGGCAGGCATATGTAACGTTCTGGACACGGATGCTCACATTACACACTCCATTGGTCCGGCTACGCTGACTTCACCTCACTCCCTATTGATTGTTATGTCCCGGGCGGCCTGGCCCAATTACAACGTCTGTAATGAAATGGATACGCACTGCTTCGACCCCAACCTGGTGGAGAGGGGGAGAGAGAGAGAGAGAGAGAGAGAGAGAGAGATAGAGAGACAGAGAGAGTGAGAGAGAGAGCGAGAGAGAGAGAGAGGGGGAAATACACAGATAGGCTTTTGGAGATGGGAGGCAAATAAACAGATACTGGGAAGATTGTGTCCTTTATCTGCGCTGTCACAATAGCTATTTTTATCTCTCTTTTGTCTCTTTTATCTTGATAGAGGCAGGGCAGTAGTTTGTTTAGAGATGTTGTCGGTTCGATTCCATGCCTCCTTTTGTCAAGGTCTCTCTAGAAGAGAGAGAGAGGGTTGTTATTCTTGTGTGTCTCATGTATTAATGAGGTGATCCGATTGGCTGAATATAATAGAGGAGCGCTATATGAATGCATGATGTTCTGCTATCACACTCAGCTGTCCAATGAAGCTTTCAACACAGTGACCCGGAAGCCCGGAGTGACTGACACGCACGCACACGCACACACACACACACAAACCCACAGCCACAAATGCACGGTTGGACGCCCTTCAGCAACTCCGAGGTGGCGTGTGGTGCCGCCTGCCGTGCTCTCTGAGCTGGATATTAGCAGGAGCGAGGGTACCTGATGCATTAGTAAGGGTTAGCAGAGGTACTAAAGAGTTACCATACCTGAAGAGTTAGCAGAGTTAGCAAACCCTCGGTGATTACAGGGCCGAGGACTTAACGCAGACAAAGAGGCGGCAGACTGGAGCATCGCAAACTCGTCAGTGCTGCTAAATCCTCACAGCGCGGCTAACTGTGCCGCTGCTGCGCCGCACAGTTAGCCGCGCTGTGAGGATTTAGCAGCACTGACGCGTTCGCGATGCTAAGCCGTTAGCGGATGTTAGCGGCGCTGAGGCCAAGGCGCGTGTGCTGACCTGAGCAAGCAGCTGAAGCGTGACACGTGAGTCATCAGCGGAGCCGGAGCCACTGAGGCATAGGACCCATCAGAGGTCCCATCCGTAATGACATCCCTCATCCCGAATTTCCCTGAAGCCTTTAATAAAGTACATCTTATCTTATGTTCCTACGCGAGAAATAAAGAACATCTTATCTTGTCTTGGTGGGCTTGCATCTCTGGCGTCGGCCCACGGGCCATGGAGGCGCGACACCCACATGCGGTCCGACAGGACCTCATTAAGGTCTCGACAGCCCCGCAGTCTTCAGGTTCCTGGTCAAGCACAGACGAACCTTGGGTGTCTCAACGCCATGAACGAGTGGAATGCGGCGACTGGATTTACGGCTTCTGCAGCACGCGAGTGTAAGCAAGACAAACTGAAGCCGAAGGCGAGGGTTCGCCACAAAGGCGACCCCATGGTAAATTTGTAATGAGGTGCATGATTCATGGGAAACAGCGGAGCATTAGCTGAAATCAGGCGTAATGGGGAGAAAAGGGCCTAGCCACATTAGTTATCTAAAATTAGCCGCCGATGACCTCGGGGGAGGAGGGGGGGGGGGACCGGGAATGTGCGACAGAGATGGAGGTTTTCCTCAGCGCGGTCACGTGATCCAGCAGCGTGCGTGGCTTCAAGACACGCAACGCCAGCACTCACGTGGACCCGAACAGAGGCCCGACGACGAGGTTCCGGTGTTTTGTTCCTGAATCGGAGCCTTGATTGCGGCCTATACATCTTTTAGTTTCACTTTAGGGTTATTATGCATGTAGGAAACACCAGCGTTGTTTGATGTTATCGAACGCAGTTTGGTTCAAAGCACAGGTGTGTGTTCCCCGTTACGTAACGCGAGAAATCCAGTTAAACCAAAGCATCAGGGGATAAATCTGATGGCAGCAACTTGAAAGCTGCTCCTAACAGCAGTCGTTAATGTACCGATGGTTGACGTTTGGAATTAAAAGTGCGCTCAGTGTTTACCGTCTTCTCCCTCTGTCTTCCCCCCCCGGGAGCCTCGTACCCACAGTAATGCCTACAGTATATAAGTCCACTCTCACCTCTGTCCTATTAATATCCCCCGCCTCTCTCATACAATGTTAATGAAACTCACGGCATCTCTCACGGCATCTCGTGCTGCTCCACAGAAGACGATTTATCCTCCAGGTGATGTGCTTGTCGGTGTTACATCCTCGCTCGCAGGTGACATCGAGCAATCTGCTCTGTATTCCACCTGCAAAGCAAATCTGTCTTACCGTCGCCGACTCCCAGCACATTACAGTTACAGCTTTGCTTTAGCGTACACCTCACCGTACATTAGCTGAAGCATTGGTTTAGTGGACCGCTCTCTCAATATATTACACTTATGTCACAGCTTGGTTTTTGCGTATGCCTCGCCATACATTACACTTACAGTGTTGGTTTAGCGTACGCCTCGCCATACATTAGAGTTACAGCGTCGGTTTACCGTACAATATTCGGGAGGTGTGCAGTGGAGACATCCCTCTGTGATATGGTATGGTTATTTTTAAGGTATCACTTTAAATACAGGCATCCTGTCTGCCATACTCCAGGCATGTCAAACTTTTAAGATTACCCCGAAGACCCTTAATGTGGTGGCTGGTGTGGTTTGTTTGGAGCCATGCTGAGACGCTCATTGTGATTGGACAGCGGCTGAGCCTCTAATGGCAGCGATTTTGCTGTTGCTTCACTGTTTGGCGGTGGATCCTGGTGAAGGCAGTATGCTGAGCTCACAGGGTTACTCGGAAGCTGTTATTCTCATTTCAGTTATCTGATTTGAGCTGTGGTTTAGCACGGAAAGTGTTTATACCACAAAGTCCCCCAGTATCAATAATCTATCATTAATCGGTGTGTATTGATGGACACCTCATCTAGAAGTCCCAAAGAGAGAGAGAGAGAGAAAGAGACAGACAGACAGGCGGACGTATGCTCGTGCTATGATATCATATAAAAATGTCAGTATATTTTTGCATGGCTTTTTTTCTCTACGAATAGCATAGCTCAGCATACAACCCCACCAAGGTATCTCTCTCTCTCTCTCTCTCTCTCTCTCTCTCTCTCTCTCTCTCTCTCTCTCTCTCTCTCTCTCTCTCTCTCTCTCTTTCTATCGCCCCCTCCTTTCTCTCCATCTCCCCGCTTTACCTCTCTGATGCTCTCTAGAGAGAGGGATCCCTCCAGGTAAATGAGCAGGAGAGATGTTAAATACATGTGATTGTCTCCGTTTCCTGCGTGTGTCATCAGAATACCGCAGCACCTGCCTCCTCCTCAGGGATTAGAATATCAACTAGACCCGTACTTTATCAGTCCCACACTGCATCGGGTGAACCCGAGCTACGACAAGGGGCCGGTGACACTGGTGAACATAATCAGTAATCAACACAGGTGATACACATCTCCCAAACCAGGACACGGGAGGATTACAGGAAGTGTGTGAGATGGGGGTCCGACCGTGACACATAGATGTATAGATATTGATGTGTTATGTGTGGATATGATATATAGATGTGAAGATGACATACGGTAGCTATATGTAATTATACAGTAGATAGCTGTAGCTATGATTTACATTAAATAGATGTTGACATACGGACATTACAGTAGATAGGTGTAGCTACTGGTCTTCCGTCCACACCTTCAATGGTGGTGCTCAGGGACTGAGCTAACAAGATGGAGACCCTGAACGCCCGAGGTCTTTCCTCAGCTACTGGCACGGTAACCCTTTAATACGTAGGATGCTGAGAGGGAAGAGGAATGCCTGGCATACAAGCCAGATCTCCTCCCCTCTCTCCACTCTCCTTCCCTGTTCCCTCTCCTCCCTTACTCTCTCTCCTCTCTCCTCCCCTATCTCCTTCCCTGTTCCCTCGCCTCCCTTTCTCTTTCTCTCCTCTTCCCTCTCTCTCTTCTTCCCCTCTCCTTATCTCTTCCCTCTCTCCTCGCTTGTTCCCTCTCCTCCCCTGTTCCTTCTCCTCACTCTCTCCTGCCTGCTTCCCTCTCTCCTCCCTTACTCTCTCTCCGCCTGTTTCCTCTCCTCCTCTGTTCCCTCTCTCTCTTTCTCTCTCTCTCTCTCTCCTTTTCCCTTCTCCCCATCCTCTCTCCTCCCCTCCTCTCTTCCCCTTCTCCCCATCATCTCTCTCTCCTCCCCTCACCTCTCTCTCTAATCCCCTACTTTCTCTCCTCCCTTGTTCCCTTCTCCTCCCCTCCTCTCTCCCCCTATCAGTGACCGTTTAAATGGAGTGTGTGTGTGTGTGTGTGTATACAGCCCCTCTCTGAAGCAAGTCTACAGTGACCACGCACACAGAAGATCTATTGTTCTGTCTGTCCTTGTACACACATGTACACACTTACACACTTACACACACATACACACACACGCACACACACACACACACACACACACGTAACACATTACAATTCAACATTTTCTGGCGATATTTAGTGGAATTGATGTGCAAATCTGCTTTGGAGTGTGTTGTGGCTTTTATATATTGACCCATCTCGGCTGATACTGAAGTTCCCCTCTGCTTCCACCGTTTGACAGAAATACACAAACAGCTATCTTCAGTGGTTCATGTGTTTTAGCCAATACATGAAAGGTTTTGTGTCTTCCGATCATTTTGGTACAGTAGGTGGGAAGTAGCTGTCTTCTTCGGGCAGAACTCGTAGAGACTCAGAGAGAGAGCAACCGCTTTTATCCAAAGTAACTTCCAGTGAACTACAGTGAACTTGCTCAAGAATATCCAAAGCACCTTAACCACTACACTGCCCTCATAAAAATACAGATAGTGTTCTGCCCAAGGAAGGCTAGGGCAAGACTGAACCTTTCAGCTGGGAGTCAAAAACCCAATCAACTACACTATCCTGCCCTTTCTCACGGAAATCATGTCTTTGAATAGCCCAGCACAAACTGCAGGGACATCTAAATGAGAGAGAATCTCTCATCAACCAAGGATTTTTATCTAATATAATTCTAAGCTGTTCACTGTGGAAACCATGGCTAACCCACCGCATAGCCAAACTGAAAATTAATTACCTTTTCCCGGTGTTAGCACGTCTGGTTCACCTTATTATCTCGCTGTTGAATGATTGTGAATGAACTAGAGGGAATTCTCTCCATGTAGCAGCAGCTGTAAATCTGGTATTGGCACCACCAATAAGGCGTACTGCTGTATTAGTGCTGTTAAGTTGGGTGGAATTGACCGTGCACATTCAGTTAACCTCAATCTTCATGGAACATTTTGATTTAATGCTCAGTGATGCTGCCTGCTAGGAAAAACAGAAGCGGCCAGGATCTGGAGCCATTAAAAAAACAATATCACAAAATATACCTGAATAAAAGAGAATAAAACGTCTGAATAGAAACGTGTAATATTTATCACGGTATAGCCAAAGCTGGGGAAGAAGGGGAGCAGCCAGCCAGAGGTTAATACTGCCCAGAGAAATGTTCGGCCGTGTGTTGGTATGTCAGAATACCTGTGGGTGAATGTGGTCTGTGGTCTCCTAGTGTCTCCCAGTGTCTGGAAGAGCAAGGCACTACAAATACCTGCCACTAACCACCTAACCCCTCCCTGTGTTAAACTGGTGTCTGTCCGTCAGATGGTCATCACCATGGCAACTATCAGCATGGCCATGGGGTGGGGGTGAGGAGGGGAAGGATGGAGAGGACTGGAAGAGGAGGGTGATGAGGGGGAGGAAGAGGATGGGGAGGGGAAGCAAGAGCAGAGTGAGGAGAGGAAGATGAGTGTGAGGAGAGAAAGAGGACGGTGAGGAAGAGGACTGTGAGGGGAAGGAAGAGAAGGGTGAGGAGCAGAAGAGGATGGTGAGGAAGAGGAGGGTGATATAATGAAGATGAGGATGAAGGAATGAGTGTGAGGGGAGGAGAAGGAGGGTGAGGAGCAGAAGAGGATGGTTAGGAAGAGGAGGGTGATGAAATGAAGATGAGGATGAAGGAATGAGTGTGAGGGGAGGAAAAGGAGGGTGAGAATATTAAGAGGATGATGAGGAGCAGAAGAGGAGGATGAGGGGAGGAGGGTGAGGTGAGAAAGATGAGGAAGAGGAGGGTGAGGAAGAGGAAGGTGAGGGGGGGAAGATGAGGCTGAGGACAGCAAGAATAGGATGAGGGGTGAGAGAGGAGAATAGGGAGAGGGTGATGAGCGCAAGATGAGGGTGAGGTAGAGGAGGGTGAGGAGAGAAAAAGGAGGGTGCATTGGGATAAACTAGTGGGAGACCCCCCACTAAAATAGTCTAAATAGGTCCAAATAGTCATACTTCCTGCCAGAACATATCTTTAAGTCCAAGAAAGAAGGCCCAATACAAACACAAGGTCATCTGGACATCTGACCTCGATGCATTGAGCGGTTTTAACCAACATACTTCCTGTGCTAGAGATAAAGTCCACTAGGCATTCAACAAGACATAGGATCTTTCTATTGATCGCAGGGTAAGAAAGGAATCTGAGACTACCGACACAGAACACATGCATGCATGGAGGTCATGTTGACAGCTAAGCTGCAGTCAGTCAGTCAGACCCAATCGAGAGACTCTTTGGCTTAATGGCACAGTCCAGCAGCCAAGGCACCATTAACATTTCATCTTGGCAGCGAATACCCTTCTAAAACGCTTTATTTTACATCAATGGTAGAAAGTGAAGCGTCGCCTGGAGGGAAGGGGGGGGGGGGGCGATAGGGCCGAC
>JAOPJI010000142.1:9216618-9231506 GCA_027122695.1 Merluccius productus
GTGTGTGTGTGTGTGTGTGTGTGTGTGTGTGTGTGTGTGTGTGTGTGTGTGTGTGTGTGTGTGTGTGTGTGAAGCACTTGTGTGAAGCACTTGTGTGAAGAACAAAGAAAAGCTGTGTGTTTTAAAGTGCTAAATAAAGCTTTACTTACTTACCTACTTTATTAGTTGTGTTCAACATTAACGTACATCACATTGTAACAATAATGATAACATTATTAAATGTATGTTTGGCTTTCTAATTAATGTAAGGTATTCAATTATAGAGGCTGTATCTTCAAGACCATCTGTACGCAATTCAGTTTGAATTGTTCACTGTATTAATATAAATAACACTGTATTAAAACGATAGGCATATGTCACTAATGCCAATTAAATTGTCCAGGAAAGTAGGCTAGTAATTTTCTGTTTTAATGCTTATTAAATATTTAAATTTGCCTCGGATGTTTTACATTATAATGAAACAAAAAGTAGGCCAAATTATATGACATTATTTTGACATTGGTATCAGGATAGCTAATGACGGAGACATGGCCCAGTGTCCCCTAATAGAAATTGCAAGAGTAGGCCTAATTGTTTTATCGTTGTTTAATTTCCTGATTCCCCCATCTTGTGTTCAGTATGGGCTTCGTAGTTTGAGTTCAATATAAGAACAGCACGCTGCTCCTCTTAATAAGGGACTGATCCGGCCTGGATAACTAGACCACCTCACACACACCAGCATCACGGTCCACATGTGGACCCCTCCTCTCCCCCTCAGCGGTGGTCCTAGCCTGGTCCTAGTCTGGTCCTAGTCTGGTCCAGGACTTACCTGAGACGTTCCTTGACGCGCTGGCCCAGGGGCTGGGGGGTCCGCGTCCTCCTGCGGCCCAGGTCGTCCAGACCGGACTGGACCAGCACCCTCCTCTGGACGCAGAAGTCCCCGGACGAAGGGACTCCCATTGGCATGCTTTTTGTGCTTTTCTGTTGTTGTAGTTTTTGTACAGGTCCCTTGTTGGCGGGGCTATTATTCAATGTGAGTCCAAATGTCAATCATCAAATTAACCAGAAGAAGAAAACATAACACATCAAAAGAGAAAATCCGTTGAATCGCCTGTAGGCCTACTAGCCTACTAATAATAAAATAAAATAAAATAATAATACAAAATAAAAATAAATAATAATGATATTAATAATAATAGGTCTAATAACAGATGCTCTGTATTCCCACGCTGTGCAGCTGTGCGTTTTGGACTGCGGGTGTGTATTGAGGACGGTCCCTCTACTTATAATGAGAGACACCCCACCTCCGTCCCCACTTCTTTTATTACCGGAGGTAGCGGGATTTTTAAGTGCAGCTTTCCTGCCCCGGGTCCAGTGATGATTAACCAACACGACAGCACTGATACGCTATCTTCAACATGCACAGGCTGGGTCCCCACACAGGGTCCACCCACCCTGGGTCCACCCACACAGGGTCCAGCCACCCAGGGTCCAGCCCACCCAGGGTCCACCCACCCTGGGTCCACCCACCACATGGTCCACCCACCCCAGGGTCCAGCCCAGCCCAGGGTCCAGCCCGCCCAGGGTCCAGCCCAGCCCAGGGTCCAGCCCAGGCCTCGGCAGCAGGATTGGTGTTGGTGGTGTCATGACTGTGACCTGTGTTGTGATACGGTTGCTACTGCGTTTCCTTATAAACCCATAAACCTTTATCTTTATGACGCTTAACTTTTAACATTGTGACTTTATCCAAAAAAAAAAAAAAAAAAAAAGGAAACATTACTTTAAAGACGTTTTGTCAACGTTGAAACGCTTCACCATAAGTAAAACATACACTTTCACAATGTGTTGAAAGAACACATGTCTAAGTCTATGTCTTAATCGAGTGACGAAACTTAAAAAATATGGATTCATGTGAATCATGTGATTATTTGCAGTATCATTGGCTCTAAAAATAGACAGTGGCGCCTGCAGAAAACATTTAGTGGGGGGGCCAGAAGGGTACACTAAATACAGGAGTGGCATACTGAAAAGGCCAAGAGACAGTGGCTACTGTGAGCCGAACTTTACGATGTGTTCCAGAAGATAACCACAAGGCTAGTTACTAATGTCCTTACTAAGGTTATTATCGTTAACCAGCAAACTACACTCTCAGAAATAAAGGAAACCGAAAAGCACAAAAAAAAGGTACAAAAGCTGGTCGCTGGGGCAGTACCCTCGAGGGAAACATCTTTATACCTTATTAATGGGTACAAATAAGTACCCCTACAGTTTGTACCTTTTAGGTACAAATGGTTCTTACCCCAAGGTACAGCAATGGTATCCTTACCAAGGGTACAGAGTTGGACCCTTTTAAATTGTACCTTTTGAGAGACAATTTTGTACCTTAGCCATACATTTGTACCTTAATCCACTGGTACAAAAAAGTACCGTGTCAGATGGTACCATGTTGTTCTCGTTAGGGGTACCAGCCCAGCGACGATGCCATTGTACCTTTAAAGTGGCAAAAATCAAAAAATGAAAGTTTTTTCACACCTAGTTTTCTTATTTTGTTAACAAAATTAAAAAACTAGGTGTGAAAAAACTTTCGCTAACTGAAAACTTAAAATACAGTCTTTACACAACAAAATGAACTGAAACTGTATTGGGTGTTTACAAAACTAACTACAATAAACTAAAATTATAGAGAAAATGTTTTGTTAAGTTTTTAGATTACGATATTCCCATGATTATGATTAATAGGCCTCTTTATTGAGCATTTTATAATATAGAAACATTTATTACAGCAAAACACAATAAAGAATAACACTCATTTCCGTCCCACCCATATACATTACAATGATTACAGGATTATGTATGAGATTTATAAGGCTGAGTCAGTTGGGGAGTGGGGGCCAGTGGGGTCCATTTTAGCATGGTGGCCAGGGCCACCCCTGGGCCCCTATTGGAGGCGCCCTGCTAATAGAGCATGATTAGTGCGCTTGGCACCTGGCTAACACCACCTCATTCAGATGTCCACACAAACACATATTCCCTGATTGCTTCATTTTCCTTGAGAATGTGTGCCCTCCATTCATCCATCCATCCATCTTCTTGCTGCTTATCCGGGGTCGGGTCGCGGGGGCAGCAGCCAGGGAAGCCCAGAGAATGTGTGCCCTCAAATAGCAAATTCTTTTCTAGTTTGAAATTCAAGTAAATGAAGTCAAAGTTGTGGTAACACTTTATAATAACTAAATGCTTTGGAGCATTTACAACATATTATTTAATAGTGACTTCATCATTAGTAAAACATGAATAATACATTATTAAATCATGACTAACCTACTAATACACACTATGTTAAGCATTGATAAACACTGTTACAAATGATTTGTTTCTGATTAGTAGGTTCATTTATAATAGTTAATTCATCATTATGAATGAATAATACATTATTAAATCATTACTAACCTACTAATTAACAGTAATAAACACTATGTTAAGCATTTATAAATACTGATATAAATGATTTATTATTATTATTAGGGCCAGTTTTAAGGTGTTTGATAACTGCATTGTCATACTTCATAGACAACGAACAACTGGGAGCTAAGAACAAAAATAGATGTCCAGAATTACAAACATCGCCAGTACAATTATTGGGAAAGAGTAGATACAACTGGAATATATAAATAAAATGCAGATGAAACAAAAAGTCTTACAAATTGTATCTGATCCTGTTAATCCCCTTTTTAAAGAATTAATTAAACTGCCCTCTTGAAGACGATTTAGAGCCGCTAAAGCAACCAAGAACATTTACAAAAAGTCTTTCATACCAAATGCAATAACTTTGCTAAATTCGTGAACACCATTAACACAGAAATCATGTCCGTTATTCTTGTCTGTACTGTGCATGTTGTGTTACTTATTAAGTATTAAGTAAGTATGTATTCATTGTGCTTTAGTGTGATGTGTTTTAAACAACCTGTTAAACCAATTATTCTTTTCTTATGGTCTTTATGTGGCTATTCATCCCATAGTGATGCAGGTACAATTCTTCCTGTAGATGTGATGGCAGTGGACACCTGTTTTCCAGATGCTGAGGCGGTGGGTCGTGTGTTGATTCAGAATCAGACCCCATGCTGTCTTCCAGGTGTCCAGAGTTGAGGTTGAATGAGTAAACTTGGTCCCTTTTGTTCCGTGTCGGTGTAAAATTTTGTTTTTCAGCTTTGAACCAAGAATAGCCCAGTGTGGGGGAACTAAGTAACAGTGTCATTCAGTGTCAGATCACTTGTGGAAGACACTGGAAGTGTATCATGAAACAATGTAACAGTCAACTGTGCAATTTGTTGAATGTCATAAGCACCGATGCATCATATACGTTTTCACTCTGCACACAGTTTTATACGTCATTTTAAGACCTACTCATCTTACACAAAAATCATAAGAAAAAACACACTGTAGTGTAGAAAACGTCAGTAGCCGATAACTAGTGAAACAATACGGAATAAAGTAGAGAAATAGTCAGCGGAGAGCAAAGCAGGGAGCCTCTGACCTCGCTCAAGCACAGGGGCTCCATCCCAACAGAGAGACTGAACTGCCCTGGGACTGGCCCTCCAGCTGGTGTGATTGTGGCCCACGGCCCGGTAGCAGCCCGGTGGCCGTGGGCTGCTTTGACCTCTGCCGATCAAACTATGTATCACAGAGGAAACAGCTGACAGTGATCGTTTTCTGCCCTACCCTCCCCCACCTCTGCTGCTTTTCCTCACACTAAATATTCAACAACTTTGTATTGATTATGCAAAAACACTCGAGCGGATGCTACATGTGCTAATTGGCCATGCACTCAAGACCAGGGATCCTCAACCATTTTGTTACTTTGGCCCAGTTTGCAAATTTGAAAATATATGCCTGCCTCCTCTAATCGAGTAAACACAGTCAGCAACTGTAGGACCACTATTAAGAATAAAAAGTGTAATAAACAGTTTTATTAATAGCCTCACATTTTTCAAACCGTTATAACAGCATCACATGTATAATTATTGTGCCAAGTCAAACTCTAACTAATCAAAGGACTATCAAACTATCAAAGTCTGTTTCTTTTCCATTGTTATCTTAGTTATGTATAACGCATCTATCCACCACAACGAAGAGCACTAGATACGTTCCCTGATCTCTGATCCATATAAGGTCATGACCAAATATGAATGCTGGGACATGCATCATGTTTAGCAAACACAAACTGCATAATAACAGGCATTTGATAGGCTGTGAAATACCTTTATTCAGACATGCATTTTGACTAATGCTGCGACTAATGGTGCCTAATGCAAACATACTTACATTTTATAGTTGGGTTAATGGCACGTAGTTGCTCATTGTGCTGTTATTTTAATTAGGTAGAATAAAAATAGACTGTAAAAATGATATTAGAACGTATTTGATTTTATCGAAGTAAACTATTTTCTTTTGGCTTAATTTCTGTCCCGTGTCCAATGGTCAACGGCCCGGTACTGGTCCACAGCCCGGTGGTTGAGAACCACTGCTCTAGAAAACTTAGCCAGCGCTAACACTGTCCGAAGTCTGAGTAGACACAGCTACCAAACCGCAAGCAATTAAAGAGTAAAAAGCCAGACTGCGGTTTCGATTTGACGGCTAGTACTTTTAAGTCCACGTCTTCGGTAAGCGCCTCCTGGGAGAATCCCTCTAGCACAACAACAGCACTCTGTTTTTTTTTATCTAGAAGACAACATGGAAAGCATGAATCCCCAGGGGGGGATTATGAGTGTATTCAGGAAGAACGGTAGAGATAAGTGTGTGGTTTGCAGAGTAAACAGGAGACACCTTGTTCAGCTCTTTGTGTTGTGCTGTAAGCTGCTTTGACCCATATAATAAACAACAAGAGAATCAAGACACGTTGATCGATGTCTTGTAAAATCTGGTGTTATGAACAAAGACAATATTTCTTTAGTTGTTTACTGTTTTTAATTAATGTTGTAATGTTTTAAAAATCTTCGTTGACATATGGAGTTTCTGTAAACTTCCAGAAATGGACAACAAAGATCTGGTCTAATAATGATGATGTTAATTCAAGGCTGAATGTCCTTTTGCTGTAATTGTGGCCACTGATAGCAATTAGTTTTTATGGGGGATACCACTGTGGATGTGTTGTGAGTGGATGTAAGATAAGTGTCTGTGAAGCGATCTGCAGAGGCTGCAGAAACGCCGTCCATTTAGAGGAACATGAACGCTGTTCTCGCTCTCTCTTTGACAGACACAATTTCCAAGCTCTTGGTTAATAATTAATGAGACTGTTATTAAACGTTGTACATTTCTAGAACAAACTTGGAGCTCTCTCTTCCCTTGCTCTCTGTCTCTCTCTTCTGTATCTGTTTCTATTGCTGTCAGTCTTTCTGTCTCTCTTTTCTGTGTGTCTCTCTTTTCTGTATCTGACTCTCTCGCTGTCTCTCTGTCTCTGTGTGTCTTTCTGTCTCTCTGTGTCTCTGGCCCTGTTCACACCTGGCATTAACATGCATCTTGGCTGATCCACTCACAAGTGGACAGCTCTAAGCACAGGTGTGAATGCATCCCAGACACATTGAGGACGCATTGAGATCAGATCACTTTTGGATCCACATCCTCTTATTCATATATCCACATCCTCTTAATCATATATCCACATCCTCTTAATCATATATCCACATTCTCTTAGCAGTGTGAAACTAATCCTGGCCACATTGAAGGACCGCCTACTCAACTGACGTGCTCTGTGTAAGCAAACTTCAAAGAGCCCATGGAGAAAAACTGCGAGTGCGTGGTCAAACATCCTGGGATGCTTCTCATTTCTCTTAAATTGCATCCACGTTTCTCTCACTTGCGTCCTTTCCTTTTTGCTTTTTTCATTACTTGTTGCTTGCTTTCCCTTGTTGGGTTTTTATTGTAACTGCTACTTTTCCTATTTTTATTTTTATGGAAAACACTTTGTAAATTTGCTTTGAAAAGCGCTATACATACAGTAAGGCCTCCAACCCTGTTTTCTGGCACATCTGTGACGTTGAATGTGACACCCCCCCAAAAAAATGAAAACATAAAGTCTGCTCTCTTTGGGAAAGGTGTCAGTTGCCTATTTTTATTGTGTTTTCCAACATTTAACAAACCTGCATATACGCAGTCATTCTAGTGGAAAAGGGGTATCTGTGTGTCTCTTGGTATCTCTCTGTGCCACTCTCTATGTGTGTGTGTGTCTCTCTCAGCGGATGTTTAGTGTTTGAGTGAGAGTGGAGCTGAGTCACAGTGCTTGTGTTGTCAGGTGTGCATTGAGGATGAATGATATGTTTGCCTTTTCCATTTATAGTGATTCAACACTGCTGTTTAAAATGATAAAACAGAGACACTCACCTTCCATTGGTTTATCAAATGTATTTTCTTAGTCCATTTTCATCAAGTATTGACTTATAGCTTAGTGGATTCGGTCTGTTAGTCAATTATTCTAATGGAGAGGACTACTGCTGCCCGGCAGCTGTCCTGTGTCCTCTCTGTGGACTAGATGGACTTCCCTCAGATTATTATTGGAAATGATGTATAAACTGTTTGTAATTAATGTTTTAACTGTACCTGGTCACACCTTTGAGCTTTAAGCACTTCTACCAAACAACAGGAGACCTAGGACTATTAAAAAAACTGTCATATGCACAGACTATAACATCTTATCCAAATGTATTTCAAACAGACTTAGAGTGTATGGACACTATTATACATTGCAGTCAAACGTATTGTGCCTGAACACACTATAATGCACTACGCACTACGATGTTAACGACTTATCGATACAAAACATAATGTGATAGTTGATGGTAAATATCTGTTCAAAACACGTTCAAAAAAACTTTTATTTCATGGACTAAGTTGTTTTACTTGGGAGCCTCTGTCATCTTGAAAGTGGAGAGTGGACTCAGCCATCCGGTAACAGTCCAGAGAGAGATCCTTAAGGGATGCCCGTCATCTGGACTGCTCTTCACCTTAGCAACTGAGCTGCTCCTTAACAAGCTCACACAGGGTCTGCCAGGACTATCTCTTAAGGAAGGCTGCAACCAGGCATCAGCTAGCCTGTCAGCATATGCTGATGACATCTTGGTATTCATCAGAGACCAAAAAGATCTCTTTGCTCTATCTCAACTTGTTTGAGAAAGCTCTATCATCAAGTTCAACTGGGCTGAATGTGAAGGGTATGGCAGAGGGCAGTGGACAAATCCCCAAAACATCCCAAAACTGTGAGATGGCACTGATGTCTCGGTGTCACTTTGGATAAATGTCTGCTAAGTCTCGTATAAAATGGCAATCGGTCGTGGAGTTGTGCTTTGCGTGGTCTGTTAGGTCTGTGAGGGGGTCTGACGGATTTGTGAGGGGGAGTTAAATGGAGGGCAGTGGAGGGAGAGATGAGGGCTCTGGGATTCCTGTCTGGATGATGGAGGGTTCAGGAGGGTGTCTGGAGGTTCCTGAGCCAGGCCGTGCCTGTTGTTGTTGTTTACACAGCTGTTTGTTTACATTTGCCATGATGGATGGAGCACATCTGGCTGTCTGGAATGCCAGCCAGCAAACCCTGTGGAGGTTTGTGTGTGTGTGTGTGTGTGTGTGTCCTCCTGCCTGCCTGCAATGACTAGGCCAGTACATCACACTAAACAGTGAATGTAATCAAGTCTCTCACTCTCACCCTCCCTCCCTCTGTGTGTCTATGTCTCTCTCCCCAGGTGGGGTGTGTATAGCCCAGTCCGTGAAGGTCCCTAGAGAGCCGCGACCAGGAGAGTTTGATAAGACCATCCTCCGCCTGCTGGAGACCCCTAACGCCCGCGCTGTCATTATGTTTGCCAATGAGGACGACATCCGGTACAACACACAGACATACACACATACACACATACACACATACACACACTTATGTAGTTAAGAATTAAATCAAGAAGAGATTTAAGATTTAGCTTTGAACATACTTTAGATATATTTTGGTGAAAAACCGTTTTTGTTAAGAAAAAAACAGCAGTTACAAATATTTTTCTTCTTAAGATACTTTTGTGAATCTGGCCCCTGGTCCACACCAAAATGGGAGTTTTTTTGTTCCTGTTTTGGGCTACATCTCTATCACTTCCTCTGGATTGATTCTCTTTGGGCTATATCTCTACCACTTCCTCTCCTTCTGTCCATCTGCCAGGCGCATCCTGGACGCAGCCAAGAGGAACAACCAGACGGGTCACTTCCTGTGGGTGGGCTCGGACAGCTGGGGCTCCAAGATCTCCCCGGTGGTCCAGCAGGAGAAGGTGGCCGAGGGGGCCATCACCATCCTGCCTAAGAGAGCCTCAGTGGATGGTAAGACACTGGAGTGACCCTCCCTTTACACTTCCTCTCCCACCCACCCAGCCATTCTTACACGCTCCAGGTTTACACCTTTCAAACTGTGAATAGGCAGGATATCTCTGGAGGTTTTATGTTTTATAGGCCTTTTGTGCCTTGTGACATGACTGTGAAGACAGCCAGGAAAGTGTGTTGAGATAGAGAGTGTAGCACTGAAAGAGTGCAGCATATGAACGACCAATGACCAAGCCATATTGCCCATATTGTGGCACCAGGAGGTTTAATGGACACTTTTTTCTGCTAGTGCATACATTCTTAGCAAGATGTTGATTTCCAGGTGGGAATTAAACCCTTAACCCTGGCAGTGTTAATGCCTTGCTCTACCAATTGAGCTACCCAGGTGGTTTTCATTTATCTGTTTGATAATATCATCAGTGTGAAGAGAGGCCATTTTCATGTTCTAAACACTAACCACTGTAACGACCCGGCACGTGGGGAAGCAACATAAAGAGAACCAAACCAGAGTTTAATGTGAGGAAGACATTGGTTCATTAACAACACAGTAATGCATGCCATTAAACTAAAAATGTCCAAGGGAGTAGACCTAGTGGTTGCTGCAGCACGGTTCACAGTGCCGGGCAGGTGAAAGAGAGAGCGATGGGGGATGCTGCACTCCTTTATACCTCCCAACAGGCATCCTGATTGGGAGAAGCCATCTTGGAAGATGTGGAAGAAACATTGTTGCGCACAATGGAGGCAGAAATATGTAAACAAGAAATAGATTCAGAAGTGTAATTCCATTGACTGGGTGCAGCTGTAGAGAAGGCCCTGTCTCGGATGGTTTTCAGGCAAGATCGTGGGATGTCTAGTAGGCTTGGTTCTGAAGACCTGAGGGGTCTACTGGTGTTGTAAGGGGAAATGAGTTAATAGACACATAGACAACATCTTCACCAATTTGACATGACAACACAACACATTACAGACAACACAATACAACACATGACAACAGAAGTGTTTCCAGAGGACACTTGGAGTGATTAACATGTCTGGACACGCTTGTTGTTGCCAATAACACACAATTATAATATCTGAATCATGTGATCACAATGTTAAAATAAACCAAAAGCAATTACATTTTAGCGAATTCTCCAACGCCATTGACTTCAATAATGTCATGAGTCACAAACCATGGCAACAACAAGCCGGTCCAGATCCAGTGTCCTCTGGAAACACTTCTGTTGTCATGTAAGGGTTAGGGTTAGGGTAATGTGTTGTGTTGTCTGTATTGTGTTGTGTTGTCTGTAATGTGTTGTGTTGTCTGAATTTGCAGCATGTTTTCTAAATGCTGCACATGTGTTAAATGTGCAGCATTTGCCAGCATGTGCCAAATTGTAAAGGGATTTCTATTTGCATGTGTTTTCTTAAGTTGCAGTGCATTGAGCTCTCTGGGTCACCGTAGGATTCAAAATAAAAATGACTTTGAGATATGTACATAAACAAATTACGCTTTCATGATTCCCTGTCACGATAATGAAGAGAGAATGACTATAAAATGACATTTATTTTTAACGCTAATCTGCAGTGAACAAACACCTCGGTTTGCAGCTTTGACAACTGTAACGATACGCTGCATCTTTGTTTTAGGTCATTGGTCGATGTTTCTAGAAACCCTTAACAAGCGCATTAGGCTTGTTCTGATGTTCTGATGTTCTTGTCGTTCCTCCTCTGCAGCGTTCGATCGCTACTTCAGGAGCCGCTCTCTCTCCAACAACCGTCGCAACGTCTGGTTCGCAGAATTCTGGGAGGAGAATTTTGGCTGCAAGCTTGGGATGCATGGCAAGAAGCCTGGGAGCCCCAAGAAATGTACAGGTATTAAACACCAACACAAGTAACAGACACAAGTACAAAACGTAACTACCAAACAGGATTACCAGACGCAAGTACCAAACACAAATACTTAGCACAAGTACTACACCCATTACAACTACAACCATTGCCGATTTTACCGCAGGTGCAGGGGGTGCATTTGCACTCCCTACTATTGGGATGGAAATATACACATTTTCAAATCAATGTCAAAAAACATTTAAAAGAACATTTTCTTTGAAGAAGTGATGTCAGATCTTTATATTTTATCATGTTTTGTTGTGCTCTAATTATTCATTTCAAATTTCTCCAATAACCACGTAATGACCTCTTAACTCATGCATGGCACACAACATAGGATCCAACGTCCGGTGTTGTTGTTAATGTTAGCGCAGTTGGCTCCGGTGGCTCTTAGCTGGGATATTATATGATATATATTATGATATCATAAGCTCCTGTGGCTCTCAGCTGGGATATTACAGTGTTTGTGTACAATTGCTGTAATGACTGCGTTGTTGGCTTTAATGTTGTAGCCTTTTCTGGTGATTCATAATGATGATCAACATTTAAGACTACATATAACCAATAGGTGTTCATGTAGTTATTTCGCTATGGCGACAGGCCCATACAAACAGGGGGCACGTGCACAGTCAAACCAGTCTTCAGCAACCCCAAAGGAGCCCAAAACCTTTTGCACACTCTCCCATTGCACCCCATGTTTAATAACCCTAAAATAGCCACTGACTACAACTACTGTTCATTTTAAGGTATGCCTTTGATATGCTTGGGATGTTGGTCTGAATGGCTCTAGAGTGGCAATACTCTGCCTGGGTGGAGCGATTTTACATACATCTATAGATACAGCAAGCTATTTTGCTGGTTGTGCACATACACAACTTTTAGTTTAATGAGTTTATTTCTATGGCCCTTTATCAGAGTGACGGGCTCCAAGGGCATTACAAACCCACGCCACACTACCCTGCTCTTCCTTTGTCTGTTTTCTATAGCTCAGTCTGACCCTTGAACCATGAATGAATAGCATCACTTCTACGATACAGCAGCCCAACAAGTCTCTCTTTAATGGAGTTGTTTTTGGCAAAATGGGTCAAGAAGTGAGAAGAATCTAGCCAAGCGTTTCCCAGCAACGAGATGTTTCCATGTAATTGGATGAAGCGTTGAGAGGATTCACTCAACACTACAGCCCTATTAGTAGTTGGTTGGATTGCTGCCCCCTGGTTTACTGCCTTCAGATTTGTGTGAAGATCTTCAAGTGTGGTTTCAACAAGAAGTAAACAGCTGCAGCGATGCCAGCTCCACTGGCAGAGTTTCAAGTGAGCGAGCATCCGTAGCAATAAATATAAGATGGAGCTAGACGTGTAGCACACCATGCCAATAGTTCACAGATTTATAAGAACGTATTTGTGGCGTTCGGGAAGGCCGAGCATAAACAAAGCATACAGATACATAAACAATATGCTAATACAGTGAATGTGCTGATACTTACATTAGTAATACAAACATAGAAACAACATGCTAATTAAGATAACATACAACACAGACACACAGAAAACAAGCTAATACAGACACAGACAACATGCTTAGGGTGACCACAAGTTCAAACCCCCCCAATCGGGACCCTTCAGTGGTCATTCACATGCACATGTATGCGCTTGTGCACGCACCATGGTTTTCATCAGGATGGGGGACAATTATTTCAATGCTTAGTACGCCTAGTGACTGCACCTTTCAACACCATGGACACATTGATTGATTGACACATCACACATCACTGTGTGAAGGTCGACAGACGGCACCAAAACCAGCCAAGCCTTTATTCAGGCTGGTTTTATATCATTGTTCTCCAGGTTCAGATCTCTGAGGTAATGGGCCGTATCCAGGACCTGGCAGTACCGACAGCACAGGCCAACAAGCACTGTGTCACACACTGGCCAGACAGAGAGCTCAAGCTTTACATAAAATAAGCTGAAAGTGAAAGCAAAACACATCAAGGTTGTTTGACCTTTATAGTGTTTGTGATTGATAAGAAATGAAATTCACTGCATCGTATATTTTGTCACTATGCAAATATTTGTGTGTGTGTGTGCACATCACATTGCATCACATGTTTTGTTTATTTGTGCGTGGACACTTGCAAGTCATTTGTCGCCACTTCCCCCTTCATCTGCGTAGCACACCTACACCACATATCATTAACCCCACTCTCCAGCCTCCCTCCGTTGCGCTCTGCAGAACATATCCAACGCCCCGCCTAGAGAACATGTCACTAACAGACAGGTGCCTGGGAAGCCACAGGCGCTGTAATGAGTCATACCACTTCTGCTGTTGTTTTAACACCTTGCCGCAAACACAGAGCTCTCTCAATTTGTTTCTGCACCTCATTGACTATCTCTTTAATTCAGTCTTCTCCTCTCTCTCTCTCTCTCTCTCTCTCACTCTCACTTTCTCTCTCTCTCTCTGTCTTTCTCTCTCTCTCTCTCTCTCTCTCTCTCTCTCTCTCTCTCTCTCTCTCTCTCTCTTGTGAAGATATACAGGAAGTAGATTGATTTATCTGTCAACGGCAAGCCGGCAGCACCATCTGATTAGTGTTATGTGTATTTCTAAAATGGAGGCGGGAGAGAAAGAGAGAGAGACAAAGAGAAATAGGAATAGAGAGAGACGGCAAGAGAGAGCAGCATCACATTGTGACGGAGGGATACAAAGTGCATCTTGGAGATGGTGAACCATGCGGTGCAGAATGCACTCCTGCTGTGATTGGTTAACACGCTAGAGAACTGACAGGGCTGTTGTGACGGCTGCACACAGCCCGAAGCCTCTTTTTACAGCCCAAACTTATTATTTTAATTCGCCTAGTCCACAAATGATTACTTCCTTTAAATTAATATTCAACACCAAGTTTATTTTTTAGCAGTGTACAAAATAATGATTATGAATAATTCAATCTCACATGCAGTATATATTCTCTAATCTAATCTCACCAATATTATGTACACACATTCATTAATCTCACCAGTATTGTACGCAATATCGAGGAGTGTGTTTTCCTTGTCCTATGGGGATCCGTGTTCGGCTTACAAGAACCAAACGACAATACACACTCTTCCCTGTTTCCTAGTTCCCGAGCGTCATTTCATAATTCATACGTACACAAATACGTTGAATCAAAATAACATGAAATACGATGTTGAGCTAGTCTGTAGCAAACGTTTGGATCTCCGGATTAAATAAATAATTATGTTGTATATATATATATATATATATATATATTTATTTATTTATTGATTTTATTTTTTAGTGGAGTAGCAGTTGCCACATGCTGTCTGATGGACTCTTACAGCTCTTATTCTTACAACACCTGGGGCCCTAACTCCTGGCAGGAGGGGTGGGAGGTCTACCTGGTAGGAGGGGGCTCTAGCTACTTGGGGGGGGGGGGGGCAGAGGCCACAGCTGCTGCTCTGTTGTGCTGATAGTTAGAAGTTGAGATGTTGTCTTTTCACGGGTGCTGGGGTGATACCGGGTTGCAGCCTCCAGAGTAATCGTGTGCACACGCACACTCACACATGCACACGCACACACACATTCCCACTTTCCACAGAAACTACCTGCAAGGGACTGCACACACACACAAACATACACGTGTGTGTGTGTGTGTGTGTGTGTGTGTGTGTGTGTGTGTGTGTGTGTGTGTGTGTGTGTGTGTGTGT
>JAOPJI010000142.1:9304585-9314963 GCA_027122695.1 Merluccius productus
TCAGAAGTGTTTGCCAGGGAACAGGAGTCAAGAGCATGTTCACAGACGATCTGACAGAGGAGAACTGAAAACCAGAGTTGCAGACAGAAGCAAGGAGAGAAACCATGACAGACAGCCCTGCCTTAACCCATCCTAACAAGTGGTTCAGTAGAGTGATACCACTGCCAATAGAGACCTAAACACACATAGCAGGTACTATTATAATCTTCATTAAAATGCCAGACATTGATATCACAGATGATCTTCTGGCAAACCGGATTAATTACTATTAGGGCGCCTTCACATTAGGTATGATTGCTTCCTACCGTACCCGAGTACGATTGCCCCCCTCCCCTCCACTCCCCTGCTGGTCAGAGTTCACATTGGTAATGTTGTTCCATACCCGAGTACACTTGTGTATGTACACACTCTGATACAGTGATACTAGGCCCACAGGAACTAGAAGTAGCATCATGGCCCACAGGAACCAGAAGTCATGGCATCATGGCTTATAAAAAGCCGTAAAGCACTGCAGTCTATTTTCTATAACGGATAGTTCTGGTCCTTGATTCTGATAACCTCGAAGCCGTTGTAAAATACTCACAAATCACACACATAAACACACACCTGTGAACCTATAACAACTAATTTGTTGTATTAATGCAAAATGCCTGTGTGCTAAAGTCTGTCTGCTAGCCTGTGTTGCTTGGCAACCATTTTGCTGTCTTGAGGAACTATATTGGTTTTTTTTCAATAAATGATCACATTTTATGTTGCTGCGTGTTTGAAATCTTAGTACAAGTCAATAGTAACCATTTTAGTTTTATATTTTATTTTATAAAAGCAATAATTGTTGGGCATGACACGAAAAGTCCCTAACAACCCCCAGAGCTGTTCTAAAATCACTTAAACCACGGCCTCTCAGGGCTTATTGCTTAAGTCTATGTCCAGGATGTCCACTATAGGTTTCTCTGCTCTAAATACAAAGAGGCACACAATACAAGCACTACTGGTCATGATACGATGATATTTCTTGGTATTTTTTCCAGCATAACTCTATGTGGTGTTAAAAAATGACTGTAATAACCATAAATGTTCTGTGATTTCAAAACATAAATCTGGGATTCAAAAAGTCGAGGAAACAATATATCGTCATTGACTGATGCATTGTTAAAACTTGATGATGTTGTAAAAACTTGATGATGTTGTAAAGCAGTACCCTGCAGTATGGCATACGATATACACCTTTCTCTTTCCTTCCATTCAACTGTCATTTGACAGAATGATTTAGAATAGACCATAATACCAAGCCCCATCTTGGCTGAGTCCAGTAAAATGTTCATCATATATCTTCATCCCCTCTTTGTGCCTCATTACATCCTTCTGGATCCCGGGTTCTGCTGGAGTCCAGCTCTGTCATGCCTTGCTCCACCTTTTAGATGAAACAAGCCTCTGGCGTTAAACTGAACTGAACTGGCGTGGAATAGCCCTTGGAATAAAAGTAGTAGTAGTTTGTTTTATTTTGTTTTAAATTGTTTTTGGCTACTAGTACAGTGATTTGGTAGTACAAGTGTAGCCCCTTTGATACAAAGGGGCTAATGTCAGCATTCTAATTTAATTTATTTAATTATTCATGATCATTAATTGGTTCATGGAGGGCAGTAATTGGTGCGCTATACTCCAGTGAACAGTATCTTTTCGAACTTGTGCTTGCTGTTTTTTTTACTGGCTCTCAGTGAAAAAGAAAGCCCTTTGAGACTGTAGCTGTGATTTAGGGCTATACAAATACAATGGACTTGACTTGACTTGAAAGGAAAGTAACTTTCTTTTACTCACTTTTTCTTGCTCTATTTCTATCCCCATTTGCTTCTGTGACCGTTAGGAAACTGAGCCAGCATGACAGGACGAACTAATGGAGGCACATAGTTCAGACTAGTGTCGTGATAGAGCTGGGGAAACGGTGTCAGACGAGCACTATCCTCTGTGCTGCTACTGTTGAGAAGAGAAAACAAGGAATTGAGTATAACAACAGAGGGAGAGAGGGAGGGACACATTTTCTATCTGAGCATTTGGGCTCAGCCTCAGATAACCAACGTGTTTGTGTGTATGTGTGTGTGTCCAAGCCCGCCCCTACACCGTCCATCTTCTCGGTCATTTACCCGCCTGGGCAAATTCCAGATGATGTGTGGGCTAGAACCCAATGTCTTCTGCAACACAACACATGTACAGCAGATGACAGTTGTTGGCTTTAATGCAGTAAATGGTTAGTTAGTTCAGGATGGATGACTTGTTTAAGCTTCATAATGGTTCAGTTCCCCCTGATCCCCAGCAAGGGGTTTCTTCAGGACAAAGCCCCCCACTGTGTGACTAATTCCCCAGCTAACACTCGCTCAGGCTTCCTGCTGCCAGCTGTTTTCTCAGGAAGTGTGTGTGTGTGTGTGTGTGTGTGTGTGTGTGTGTGTGTGTAAACAACATAATTGATCAGTAGGAGAAGCAAAGAGGCCCAGTGCGGTCTGGAGAATTTGAGGGAGCCGAGTTATCAAGGTGCGCCCACAGCGGGAGGTAATGAGCGTGGCGTTGTCGCTCTTGGCCATACTTTACCTGCTGTTCAATTTACCATCACCACTGCCCCTACACACTACAGTGCTCCTTACTTCCTAGACACGGCCGTGCTCACTACTTTCTACACACTACAGTGCTCCCTACTTCCTGGACACTGCAGTGCTCACTACTTTCTACAGTGCTCACTACTTCCTACAGAGTTCCCTACTCGCTGTACACTACGGAGTTCCCTACTGCCTATATACACAGTGCAGGGGCTATCTGGGGAGAGACCGCCCTGTGATGTCCTCAAACACAGGAAAACACATGAGTCACACCGATGCGTGGCTGAACACATTTGTATCACCTGATAATCATTACTAGAGCAGTGACTCATCCAGTCAGCTTCCTGTCATGCGGCGTGGTTCCCTACTGCAGTCTTTTCTCCCTCTCTCCATCTCTCCCTGAACAGGAGTTCTCTCCTTTTCTACTGTCTCTGTCTACTGTCTACACTTACTTAATCACTCTCTCTCACTCACACTCACACTCACACACACACACACACACACTCACACGCTCACACACACACACACACACACACACACACACACACACACACACACAGATTCGGGGTAATCGTGATCCACTCTTCCCTCTAACTCGTCCATCCATTGTAGAGGAACACCACTGCAGCAGCAGCTTGTGCTTAGTACCACAGCACCACCTGCTGGTTTATGTTATGCTATAGCAAATCAGTCAATAGAAATCCTATATTACTTCTTATTTTCTGCATGCGTAGCCAGGGGCCTACCTGCGGGTCTATAACCTGCACGCCACCGCAGGAAGCAGCGGTGCTCCATGTAGCAGCGGCGTGTTGGAGCAGAACCAGCTGGCCTTCCACCTGCATGGGGGTACGTCCTACGGCCGCGGCCTCCGAGTTCTGCCCGACGACAGCCCCGACATCCAGGAGCTCAGAAGGTACAGGTGGAATACACATCGCCCTCATCTGTGTCCATTTATATGTGTTTATGCTCTTCAAATCCTCATTAGCAAGCATGTCTTTTGAATTTCTATAGGTCTTAGTGTATAGTAGTTTACCAGCTGCTGGCATTGTCAATTCTTTCCACCCCATGTCACTTACAAATAAGTGACATTTATGGACACGCTTGTTCTCTTCTCCTGTAGTTTGATGCACCTTTCTACTATACCTTGCGATGCACGCCTCCCTCCAATCTTAATCTCTGTAAAACCGTTGTATCTTCTGGATGCACCTTCAAGACGTCTGGGCTGCATTTTGTATGTGTGTTGTAACTCTTGGTTAGAAGACCCATAGCCATACAGTAAACATCTACTCATTCATTCTCTAAATAAACTAATAGTTGAATGGGATTACCCATATGATTTATTCACCCAAGGGTCCTGAATTCATTATTATTATTAACTTTTCCACTTCCTGTTTCCTCTCTGACTGCAGAGTGGTTGAGTCCTTCCCAGTGGCCGACAGCGACATTGACCTCAGTGATTCACCCATCACGGAGACCTGGGGAACGCCTCCTGAGACCCTGGGGAACACGGGTAACACGCCTGTTACATACCACATATGTGTTACATACTACATACCTGACCACAGACCTGTTGCATACCTGTTGCATGACATCAGCATGTTGGATACATTACTTCAGCATCATGTTACATACATGAGTCATGACCAGCATGATACATGTATCAAAGCCAAGTAGGCATTCAATGTTTAAGTGCTTAGCTAGTTCATATGTTTTGGTTCCAGCTTCCTAACTGTTCCATAATTGCAAACCTGCATTATATAACTTTTATACTGCAGCCTTCACTGGTGTTCAAAAAGACATTATTTTGCCCTTTTCTCCACAAATCGAATTCACAATGAATACATTCCTTGGTTTATGGAGCTGTGGGTGGATGAGTCTAAGCCCAAAATTTCAAATACAAAAGTGATGGCTACACTGAAAAAGTAAAGAGTGTGTTGGCGTACGGTAAAAAACAAATGGGATGTGTAATGTAGGTCATTGATGTGGCGAGGTGGGGGCCAGATCTTTTATACACCTCACTGGTCTTTATGTTGCTGCTGTGACCATTCTGTCTGTTGTCTTTCCAGATGATGGCAGTGGACAGTGCGCAACAGGTAAGTAATAAAATCCTGAATAATTATCATCTACTGCACTTTGTTTCTCGTCACACATGAGTATCAAGCTGCAGTGTTGTTCATGTCCATTTAAACAAATAAAAATACATTTTGTGAACATTTTGGGGGATTTTTTTTTTAATGGCATAATGACTCCCATCTAGGACTGGTAAAGATTATTTTTGTATACTCCTGTGAATTAAATATTTTTTCATCACTTGACTGTAATGCAGCCTTTAAAACCAGGAAAAGACACATGCCATATCACAATATTACGATATCCAAAGTCTGAATATCTAGATATCTAGTCTCATATTACAGTATTGATACAATATCGATATATCTCCCATCCTTGCTCTATAAAGTAGGATATGATTCACAATCTTTAGAAAGTTACATGGTTGATTATAAGCAATGGTGGTAGCAGGATAGTGTAGTGGCTCGGGTGTTCAACTCCCAGCCTAACACCATTGTCTTCATCCTAGAGCAAGATGCCCCACCCCTACCTGCTTCTTAGTGACTATATGAAATAGGACTAGCGGTTAAAAGAATAATTATGGTTTGTGTCTGTGTGTGTCTGTGTGTTCTCCTCCAGAGAGGAGGTGTAGCCATGCCCTTCAGCAGGTGACCCTGGCAGAGGTCAAACAGTCTGGTCCAGACCACCTCTTCCACGTTAACGCCCAGCTCAAGTCCTACCAGCCACACCCCCTCTACCAGGCCCTCAAACTCCACTGCCCCAAGTGCAGAGCCATGTACGCCTTATCTACCACCGTATCTGTTTAACCAGCTCAATCCACCCATTATGCCTAGCCCTGCCTCTGATCCTACGTCTAACGCCGCCTCTAACCCTAGCCTGCCTCTAATCCTACCTCTAACACCGCCTCTAACCCTAGCCTGCCTCTAATCCTACCTCTAACGCCGCCTCTAACCCTAGCCTGCCTCTTATCCTACCTCTAACACCGCCTCTAACCCTAGCCCTGTCTCTAATCCTACCTCTAGCCCTGACTCCAACCCTTGCCCTGCCTCTAATCCTACCTCTAACACCGCCTCTAACCCTAGCCCTGTCTCTAATCCTACCTCTAGCCCCGACTCCAACCCTTGCCCTGCCTTTAAACTTTTCTTTAGCCACACCTCTAATCCTACCTCTAGCCCTGCTAACCTCTAGCCCCAGCATGCTCTAATGTAGTCTTCTGTCTCAGTCAGGAGATCCCTGATGACGACTTCCTGTCAGAAGCGTTCCTGAAGGCCTCCAAGGCCCCAGGACACGTCGCCGCCCCCTGGCTCATCTCAGAGACCATCCATCTCCCTGGAGATGGGCCCCAATCCCCTGCGCGCACTGTCTCCATCCACCTCTCCGAGGATCTGTTCTATGGGCCCAGGAGCAGGGATCTCATCTATGTGACAGGTACGACTCACTCCTGATTGTTTTTTTATCTGTCAGAGGAGAGGGTTGTGTCTAGAAGTTCAGTTTTTGTTTCTGTATCTGTTATTTCTGACCTTGGGTGAGACGATGGCCACAAAAGTTGCGCAATGCGACTCCCAGCTGAAAGGTTCTTTGTTCCATCCGTCATGTCTGAAGCCCAACTGAATTTGGTTTGAATAAAAGTGTCAGCTAAATGACTCAATAGTAATAGTTGTATATTATTATTATCATTCTGTTATAATTGTATTATACACTACTGGGATGCATGTTATAGTTGTATTATACACTACTGCATGTTATAATTGTATTGTACACTACTGTATATTATAATTGTATTGTACATTACTGTGCTGTAGGAGCTACTCTGGAGGACGTGTGTCAGATGGCAACGGCCTACCAGTACGTACTTCCTGTGATGCCATCGGGAGGAAGTGCATCTCTGATGGATCTCTCCGCCCCCTTCCTGTTCCGAGGCACCAAACGATATTACGGGTCAGTGCCATGTGGCTGCCCTACTTATTTGGATGACACTCATTTGCTGCGCGCTTTGCACGCCGAGTCGCCCTCCTTGTTTACCTACCCCTACTGGGTTGTGCCGTAAGCCCTACATACCTTTCACAGATGCAGTAGACGCAGCTTTTTCAAGTCTGCTTTTTTTTTTTTTTAGCTTTCTCCCCTTTGACCCTGAAGCTTGTGTTCGCACACGTCATTTTTGGCAGTTTAAAACATTACATTGCAAGTGCATTCATCTTCTCTGCTGCATATTGTACACTTCACGACAACAACAACGCCCCCTGAACCAGTCAGATCAATCAGTATTTTGTCATGAATCACTTTGACACATCACTTTCCATTTATTAGAGACCTCGAAGAACACTTAAATCAAGGAAAGTTTGCCCATGGTCTTAAATGAAAACAACATTCAAGATGGCTAAGTCGGTACAGATCACGGATCAACAACGTTCTGTTACACCACTAATATTTATGATGGACAGAGTTTTGTGTGTATTCTAGATGTAAGCGGTGTTCCCGGGTTTCAGTGAAGGAGTTGAAGGTTGATGGATCAGAGGAGATAAATGAGGAAATGATAGCAGAAGGTACGTCTGAAGCCCCGCTCCAACGCCTGAGAACTTTTAGTCTCCAAACAGTGGACCTAGAGAGACTGGGTTTGGCTTTTATTAGCAGGACAGAACAGAGCAGAACTATTCATTATTCTCTATTAGTTTAACCACATTCTTGCTGACATTGTGATTTTATAAGCTTTCAATAAAGGGAAGTGCTTCATATTAAAACAAAGAACTGTGCCAGGCAAAATAATACAATAAAATACACAGGAAAACTGAATAAATGCTGGCTTTTCTTTGAAAACAGGAAATTGGTGTTTACTTCTGTGCACTATTACAACCACATCCAAAGACTCATGCAACTTTATCATCTTTTCTGGTGCTTATTTAGTAAATGTCTCTCTCTCGGTCTATGTCTCGTCTCTCTCCCCCAGCGGTGGGCGTTCAGCTGCTTCAGTACGGCCTGCAAATGAAACTGGAGCTCCAGCAGGGACCAGACACTCTAGAAGTAATCCTCTGGAGAGACGCAGTATGTTATAACTACCTGACACTATACCAGACACTGCGGACACACCATATGTTATGACTACTAGTTTGTTGTTTGTAACAAATTGGCAACAATTTCTATTTTTCTGTGAGGAACTCGTTTGCGTGGTCCACGGTTACAGTGCATTTAAGACATGTGAGACAGACAACATTGAAGTGCAAGACAACAAACAAGGGCATGTTAAAAGCAGTCGAAAGTACAAGGGTCCACTGAATGGTTAACAACAGAGCCTAGCTCGGCACGAGCCTGAGGAGTAATCAATCGGTATGATAAATCCCAACTTTTTAGTGCATACGCACATTCAAAATGTCATGTGTGCGATAGGATTTAGAGCTTTTACTATGAATTGTTGATAAATGACGGCCCTGGACTTCAAGTCTAGGTCAAATAATTTTCAAAGAAGAAAAAAGTGCATGTGGTGAATTAAACCTGCTTTGAGAAGCCTACCTGTGAGGACAAGCCACCCCAGCGATCACAAACCATGTTCCTAACATTCAGCAACTTTCATACCTTCTCCAGCTCTACACATGCATACCATACTAAGACTGCTACTGAACTTGGACTTTTATGCTCGGGTCGAGTTTATCTGTTTAAAAATGTATATGTTTGCTTTGTCCTAGTTGAGGCCATGTGTGAGCTCACCGGATTATACAATTGACAGGATTAAGTGCCCAAACTCTTTTGAGTACTTTGATTTCTTGTAACAAGGCCTCAGCACCAGACTCCAGTCTCTTCGTGTCGACGCGGGGGATATCCTACCATTAGTCGACACAGACCAAATTGAATTGGGGAGCAGGATTCACAGGGTCTATTGAGTCGTGGATGGATGGCTTTTATTCTGTAGACATTTAGTAACTTGAATTCACTTGAAGAAAAGCAAAAACATGCAGTGAAAAGTTACATAGTGGAGCATTAATAGGAGCCCTGTATTGTAGTATCATGAAGCATGTATCTAGGAATATAGTAATATTTACTAGGACAGCAAAGGTGAGGTGTCCCCCATTAACGTGTCTTTTCTCTCACGCCAGGAAACATTCTTTCAAGTGTCAATGGAGGATGTGGCAGCCAATCAGAAGGCCCAGAATAAGATCAGTGAAACTATGGACTTCCTGTGCCCACCAGGACGCAGGATGGGTGAGTTGAGTGAAACACAACCTGTGATTGGTGGTGGTCAATTGTAGTGAGGCAGGATAGCCTAGTGGTTAGGGTGCTTGATATACACCACTTGTGCTCTCCCTGTAATGACTGGACCTGAATGTACCATTAAAACTGCAGCCGAACACAAATTGAGTTGACATCACGCATAAAAATAAAGCTAGTTACGGCACAAGGCAGATAAACTAGCATACCATGGCGGCGAATAGTTGTTTTTTTTATTGAGTTACTAGTTACCCCGATGTATATGACCAAACAATGTTATATTTAATACAGTATAGTCTGATACACAGAAATATGTCAATGATCCTATTTAAAGAGACCCCCCCCCCTCCAAGGGAGTCAATCTTTTCAAATGAATGACCACGGATGGATGGTATGTGACAAAGCGGCGAAAAAAGGGGTGCGACGATGTTTTGTTAGGGTGCCACCAAATGAAAAAGTTAGTGGCACCGGTGCCACCAGTAGAACATGTTAGTCTTGAGCCCTGGACATGTATCTAAAAAAAAACAACTTTTTACTACACCACCTTTATGTCTCTTCACAGCTGAGCGCCCCTGGCTGGACCTCTGTCTCACCATGTACACGGTGCAGGATGACAACAGACTCAAGCATGTCTGCTACCAGGTCTGTCAGACCAGTACAACCTTGCCCTCAGCCTGAACAAAAATGGTCGAAATGGTTTTGGCAGTTGTTTTTTCAAAATAAATGTTGATCAGTTGATCATTTCATGTTCATACATGTTGGAATGTAGATAGAATGTATATATGTATAACATACAGTATATCATGTTTTGGTATACTACACGATTTTTTCATGACTTTCTAAATAAAATATGTATTAATTTAAAAAGTGTGGTTTTCTGTATATTTCTGTATAAGTGTTGCTTGCTCCTTAGACCAGTTGTTTTATTCATTGTTTTAATAGTCTGGCAACCGTGCTCCACATGGTTTTCATTTGCATTCTACACACCATGATTTAGAGTCAAGTTCAAGATACACTAACAATAGGCCCAGAGCTATTGTTATTGGCTGTAGCTAAGAGAATAATGCATAATGGGAATAAAAACCTGAAGTCAGTTGGACCGCATTAGGCTCCACCACTTGCAGTCAGCCTTGGCCGAGACCTCTATTACAATGTCTATTTGTTCACTTGTGATGATCAGAGAGGAATGTTAATGCTTTCAACATGTAAATAAGTTAAGCGTTACTGAAGAAATATGTTTCCTAAATAAGGATTAAGAAATATATTTATGAAAGATAGACTGTAGCTAGGGCCCTCCTGGTAAAGATAGACTGTAGCTAGGGCCCTCCTGGTAAAGATAGACTGTAGCTAGGGCCCTTCTGGTAAAGATGGACCATAGCTAGGGCCATTCTGGTAAAGATGGACCATAGCTAGGGCCATTCTGGTAAAGATGGACCATAGCTAGGGCCCTTCTGGTAAAGATGGACCATAGCTAGGGCCCTTCTGGTAAAGATGGACCATAGCTAGGGCCCTTCTGGTAAAGATGG
>JAOPJI010000142.1:9343249-9353831 GCA_027122695.1 Merluccius productus
CACACACATGTGCGGATGAAACGTGTGTGTGTGTGTGTGTGTGTGTGTGTGTGTGTATATGGATGAGAAATACACACACACACACACACACACACAAACACAAAAATGGTGAGAAGAGTCTGTACATGGAGTTTCGCTGAGAGAAAAAGGGAAACGTTCGGTTTCGTGTGTGTTTTGGTTTTTTTCCTTGTTTTTTCCTGCGTTTTTTTTTTTTTTTTTAGGAGCACCCGCCGATGACGCTTCGTCGATGTTGTCAAGGTTGCGATGGAGATTTTGTCGGCGGTGAGGCGGGTGGCAGGGTGGTGGTGACGGTGGTGGTAGGAGGGCGAAGGAATGCTTGTGGCAGCCCGACAGAGCGACGGATGGGGAGAAGAGAGAGAGAGAGGGTGGGTGGGTGTGGGTGGTGGGTGGGGGGGGCGTCCTGCCAACTGTGTCTGCAGCTTAATTAAGTCTGAAGCGGGCAAAACTGCAGGCTGCTCTGTCGCCTTGCATATCAACGACCTGCACGCTTTTTCTAAGTACCTCCACAGACAGGCTCTTCTTTGTGAGCCGGGCCCCTCCGCTCTGTTCAAAGCCAAGGGGGAGCCACCAGTCTCTCTCTCTCTCTCTCTCTCTCTCCCCTCTCCCCTCTCCCTCCCCTCTCTGTTTTGATGCCTTCTCCTCGTGGTGTTGGGCTGTAGTTTGGATGTGGTCGTAATGTGAATGTGTTCTTTGGGAAGCTTTGGATTACCATTTCTATAGCGCAGAAACGGCAAAGAGAGCTATTTGTGCCGTTATGTGTGAAACCCAGAAACCATGAAACGAAGAGGTTAGTTTTTAACTGATCACATTGAAACCTTTCAGGTTAAATGATCATTAAACTATATATTGTAGAAAAATCTGGAAATGGGTATTTTGATTTGACTTTCCTCTTTACACTGTCTGGTTAAAATGTTAAGGCCTTCATTAATCCCCTGGGCGTGTAGGAAGACGGTGGCTACGTGATATGTTGCCATGTTTCAGTGTGTGGTCCTTTTGGAGGTCAAAGCAGCGCCTTCCCAACTATAGTTTACTGTAAATTGTAAAGATCCAGTCTGTTGTCGCCGCTTCTGGCTCTGCTATCCACTGACCTCTAGTGGAATGTTATGGTATAGATATTTAAAGACTAATTCGGTAATATTGCTGATGAAGAATACATTAGCCCTTCAATGTCAAAATTAAGTGAATCAGCAGTCTTCATGTTTTAATGTGTGTGCGTGCGTGTGTGTGTGTGTGTGTGTGTGTGTGCATTTGTGTGACTGTGTGTTGAAACTTTTTTAAGGAACTAAATTAAAGACTTGTGACGCAGGTGCATGGACACACACATATACACACGCGCACACACACACACACACACACACGCCAGTGAGCAAGCGACAGACATAACGGTTTCACCCACTTGATTTTACTGGACGACCTTGACATGTCGGTTCGGCTGGGCACAGGCACGCGGACGATTGGCAGACTTTTAATGTCCACTTTTCAGCGGACCAAACCGACCGGCTTCCTGGGCGCCTAATGGGCTTATTGACGGGACGTATGGCTGGCGGGCACGCGGTCGTCACGGTTCTGCATTTTTTTTCTCTCTGAATGACTAAGTGTCCTCTGGCCTTATTAATGGCATGGATTGATGAGTTCTTATTAAATGTGTCTAAATGACAAGCAAAGCACCAGTCTTTTTTTTTTCCTTTTCTCCAAATGTCAAGAGTGGCCAGATGTGGGCTGACTCGTGCGTCAGTCTCTGTTTGTTTCTGATCCATTAATTATGATTTCACTGGACCCTTCTGGGAAGCCCCCCTATCCCACACACAGACAGACGGACGGACACCTGGTCACACAAAGACTCCTATGTTACTCTGTAAAGACACAGGCATGCATGGACTGGCTTTCAATTGATTCTGGCTTTTCTGTTTTGACTTGTTTTCACTGTGTTGTTTTATTGGTTTTCCGTTTTTATTTTGAGCTCCTGTATTCCAGTTTTTAGTTTGACCTGTTTTCTTGAAAAGCACTTTGTAAACTTTGTTTCAAAAAAAGGTATTTGACAATCTGTGGTTTTTAAGAGCATTCCTAATGCAATGACATTATGTATCCCATACAGCCTCACCTGGCCTGAGCCAGACTGATTAGACTCTGGGTCTGGGTGGGGCTGCACACCTGTGGTGCAGACCAGTCATGGCACCCAGGATACACCAGGGCCGTGTTCCGATATCCGTACTTCCATGAGTACACTTCAACATAGTACACTATCCGTACTCAATAGGTACGCAGAGCTTCAGCTGCCGTTGAGTACAATTCTTTTGCCGCGATCATAATGGGAACACCCTACATACTCAAACTAAGTATACTTAGTACGGGAAGTACGGATATCGGAACACAGCCCAGCTATCAACACACACACACTCAGGAGAGAGAGCCACTGTCATGGCAGCACGTTACATCTGCTCTGCAAATAACATCACCATTTCCAATAAATGCATTCTCCAACATCTACCTGTGTCCTGTATCGGAGGGCCCCAGCAAAAGCCACTAAGGTGGTGTGTGGCGGTAGTCAAATGCCACAACATCTTTTTTCTAGGTATTTGTTCTGTTAGCTAGCTTTGGGGAGATGTGAATGTATAATTTAGACCGGGAGGGTCAAGCTCTGCTGCTCTGCAGCCCAGCCGTAAAAGGGTAGCAAGGACTTCTGCTGCACAATGTGTGAGTGATTGGTCGTGTCTGGGTACAGAGTATGCAAAAGGATATCTGCAGGTTTTCAACCAGTTCAATTTAAGACTTTTGAATACCTTTTAAACACCACTTAAATGGTCCAACGGCATATCGGTAAATGATAGTCCTCAACCTGGAATTAACATTTTTGAATTGAGAAGAAGACTATTGAAGACTTTTAATACTTTTAATTGTACCCTGTACATGCAGTCACACACTATTCCCCGTTACTTTATCACCATCATGGGTTTCATAATCAGATGATTTTTATTTAACGGTGGACGTTTCAGCAAAATTACATTCTGCATTCCCGGGGACGTGAAAAAGGCAGCAGACGGTTCAAAGGGAATACACAGTGTTGGAAGACATTTAACTTAACCGTGCAAACTTCACACCCTGCTTTATCCTGCTAAACACCAACTCAACCACAGAAGTAGCACACCCTGTGGAATAGGGACTAATGGTTTTTGCATTGGAACCTTCCCATGAAGGTACTACACAACAACAACAACAACAACAACAACAACAACAAAGCGGAAATCTCATTACAAAGAACTACAATAGAATAATCAAACTGAAAATGTCAGCATAAAATGTCCAGTACAGTAACATGCATGAGTTTGATAATAGGTAACCTCAGATCCAGCAGTCGTACTATGTTACAGCAGAACTGCTGGGGGGGAGACGGTGCAGAGCCTGGGCTGGAAACCGAGCACTGAAGGGGCGGAGCTACGCCTTGCTTCCTGTTTCGTTAACAGAGATATTCTACAGTATATAAATGTTATAAGACGCTTTCAGAAGGGGATTTTGTGTATGTCTACAGTGGCCAGTCTACACGGTGTTGATTTGAAACCTTTACAGGCACATTGTTACTGTTTAGTAGTAGTGCTGGCCGAGTTTGTGTTCGCTGTTAACAGTCAATTACGCGCTTACAGATCCCGACTTCCTGCAACATGATTGGTCGAAAAACAAATATAAAGCGAAAGAAAAAGAAACACCACATTCACCCAAATTTGAGCTCGTCTGCCATCAGACTTTGGATTAGTAATCTAGAGTCTGACTTGTGAGACAAGATAAAAGGTGATTCAGAAGCCACCACTCACCAAGGCCTCATCAAGTGTCCCGCCCCCCCCCTCCCTCCCTCTCCCCTCTATATCTCTCCACCATTTTCTCCCTCTCTCTCTCCACAAAGTTCTTCTCCGTCTACACCAATTAATAGCCCAGCGGGAGAGGGTGGGAGAAACCTGTCCAAATCTCCATCACCAACTTCCATCTCATACATGTGACCCAGAGTGATCATCATTTTGTTTCTTTTGCATATATGTAAGGGATAATCCACAACGTGTGCGGTTATTGAAAAATAATGCACACTGTGGGGGCTTTCATGTCGGGGGGTTTGCCTCCGCAAAGTGCATTATTTTTAGATAACCGTACACCTCGGAGTGGCTTATCCCGCTTATACCATGGCCACTTACCAAAGTAAAAAAAAACGTTTTTTTTAATTAAGATTTTGGGGCAAGTTGCTCTAATATAATATATAATAATAAAAACGTTTTGTTAGTGTTATCTCCATTTCCCGGAAATAATTGTGGTCCGACTAATACCTGGAACACAATCAGTCACACCCATAGACTCCTATTCAATGCAAACGGTGGTTTACTACTCCAGCAAGTAGGAGACAGAGAAACTTTCTAGTCCCAGCTGAGTCAGCCAGAAAATAAAGACAGTTATTAACGTTTCCTTTAGCCGCTAAACGAAACGTTAGTTAATTCATTAAGAACGGTGATAAGACCACTTTGATAACCGTGCGGTTATTGAAAGTTAATCAACACCCTTCCAGCCAATCAGAATCGAGTATTCACCCAGGCCATGGTATGAATATATATATATATTGGTAAGAGAGAGATTCCTAACAGTTCCTAAGCTGTTGTCGGGTTTATGAGGCAGCTAATGGAAGTTCTTTAAACCTTGTGATGCTACTAGCTGCTGTCTGCATGACAGCTCTGGGTCACATTTGAAATGGTTATGTGTGGTTTGTCTCCACACATAATAGTCTAGCAGAATCTGCATACACCCACACCCACACACACACACACACACACTTCATCCCATAGTTCAGTGAAACAACACAACCCAGATGTCATTATAGAGCAGCAGCAGTGACGATGTAATTATGGGCTTTATTTATGAAGGGCTCTAGTAGGAACATTACAAAATAGCTGCACAGCACTGTCGTTTAGGAGCAGCGGCGCCTGCACCCACGTCACTAAACTATTGCAGGCCGTTACTTGTGGACAGAGCGGCTTTGTCCAATGCAGAGTCATTTCGAGGACAGACTAATCTGGAAAGGTACGGTATCACAGTGATGAAGTGATGATTTGAAACGCTTGTTCGATGTGATTTACTCTGCATGACAGGGTCCAAATGTAACACCTGCCACTATCCAATGGTGGATAGCTTTGACCATTTGGCAGGTAAAACAAATGAGGGTTACATTATTAATTGCTTGGCCGGTAGATTTTTCCAAAAAGACAAAATTCTCAAAGTTAATTTTGGACCCTGATGACAGACGTTTGTAAAAAAAAAAAAAAAAAAAGAAATACTAATAATGACACATGAAAAAATACAGTGTTTCACTGCTAAATGAGGCCCGCCATCTCCCAATGGGGAGGAAGAAGTGGGAATCACGGTGGTTGGACTCACGTGTCTGTGGAAGAAGCCGTCCACCTCCAGCTGTACTCTGCGCTGACACTCGGGGTGCGTGGCCAGCAGGTAGCAGGCAAAGGAAATGGTGTTGCTGCTGGTCTCGTAGCCGGCCAGCAGGAAGATGAACGCCTGGCCCACCACCTCGTCCTCCGTCAGCCACCGCTTCTTCTTCTGCGCAGCAGTAGGAGGAGGAGGCCGACTGGGGGACGAAGGGTCCCGTACTGGGTCCGGTTGCGTGCCGCTGTGGGCGTGGGTGCGGTCGACCACGTCAAAGTCCTCCAGGGACACCGACTCCCCGCCACTTCGCGCGTCCAGCATCAGCTGCAGGAAGTCCCGGCGCCTCTACAGACGCAGCACATGTAGGAGTGAGCAGGCTCCTTTATTACACGGCTTTGTTGAACACGCAATTCTGATTGGTCAATTACCGCGTCTACGGTCTGTTATAACGATCTGAAAAGCAGATCGTTGCTATGAATACTATAGACGCTATTTCCAAAGGTAGAATATAATCAATGAAAAAAAGCAATAAAATCCTTTTTAAATCAATAAAATACCTTCTTGCGTAAAAATACCTTTGTTATATTTTGTGGCAAATTATTGATTTATTTCATAAGTAGCCATGTAATAAGCGGGATAATGTACAGCAAGCCGTCATTATTGCCAAATAAACCCCCAGGGTTATTCAAGACCACTCACCTAATTTCGCAATGACTGGCTTGGTGTACATTATCCGTTAGCAGTAAAACAGTACTACTGTGTTTTATTATAACGCATAAAACATAGCCGTAAAACACAATCATTTAATTCTCAAATGATTTTATGAATAATCTGCCTTTTTTTCAAAATATGCCCAAACGGCAATACTGATTGAAAAAAAAAACATACCAAAAAAAGACGAGGCAGGCTTGTATGCACAGCGCGTCTCTAAGAGTCTCTGAAGCTGAGAAACATTGAGAAAAAGGTTTAACTTCCCTACTTTAATAACAGGACAACACTAAGTGTTAATGTTTTCTGCCATCACTCAGCCTTCGACCGTCTTACAATTGACCTGGATGCACTACAGCGCACCGGCGACTGTGCTCACGCCAAGCAGACATGGCGCCTCACCTGTTCCGGGGGCTGCTCGTCTCTCTGCCTGATGATCCCCCGAATGGACTGCGTGAAGAAGGTGCTGACGGTGTCGCGGCGCTGGGGCAGGACGCGCCTCAGGAGAGTCAGGAGGAAGGGAAACATCACTGCCAGTAGCACATAGCAACATGTCGGTTAGCCCCATTTATAACACACACACACATTTGTTACCGAGTCATCACCGTGCCCCGACTGCACTTTCCTTTGGTGTCCGTTTATTTGCTTTTGTATATTATGTACATTTTATGTATGTTCTTGTGTATACATGCATATGTTTCATGTTTATTCCTTACTGTATTTTTCTATCGTTCTCTATCTTGAGCAGAGAAATTGTGACAAATGAGTACTTTTGAATCTGAGTTAAGTCTGAATGCAGGCTACTGAAACAAAAAGAGAAATGAGGGAACTGACTAGATATCAGTATGATGGGTTTGAAGAAGGTGAAGCCAAAGAATTTCTGGCCGTTGTGGACGAACGGGTCGTCCGGGTTACTCTGAGAGTCCAGCTGAGTACCAAACGCCACGCTGGCGATCACATCCATGGTGAAGCAGCCTGAACACCTGGAACACACACACACAAAAACATGGAGACACACACGCATGCACACACACCCACACACACACACACACACATGCACAGAAATACGCACACACAAAAAACATGACACATGATAACTTGTTCATTTGAAACCAACCTGACGATTGCAGAAAACTACGATGTTGTTATGCAACAAACGGACACTTTGGTCACTCCCTTGAGGACCGCAGCAAAAACAAATGAATAGTAAAAAGCCCAGTGGACTAGAGCGGCCCGGTCCTTTAAGTGTTTATAATTACCTGTGAAAGTCAAAGGCCTGGCCAGAGTCTGCGTGGGCATTCAGGTTGTTCATCAGGACATCAGTGGCTGTGTTGATTAGAGGAACCATCTAGAAAGAGGAAAAAGAAGCCAACTGGGAGTAATAACGTCTGTTCGGTGCACATTGTGACGTCGTAGCACAAATCAACGACTGAACGAAGATACAACCTAAAGGCTCTTCTTCAGAAGTAGACCAGAGTTAGGCGCGTTGACGCGTTCTTTGCCTTTATATGCATTTCCTTAACATTAGCCTTGTCTTAGAAGTGGGAGACAACAGATGAAACTACACCAAGAGCCAAATCAATTATAATCGCATTACAGGCAGTGCCATTACGAATCTCATTAGCGGGGAGGGGGGGGGGGTGTTCTGATGATGGATCAAACGTGACCTAATTAATTAATGTGTAACTTGATACAAAGGCATGGTACATGCACCACAATGACAGGGTGGGGGGGGGGGCAATGCTCAAAGACATTGAGCACGAAAACATCCAAACTTTATATATAATATATATATATTATTTAAAAAACTGAACGCATGGACACTTCTGCCCAGGAAAGCTCTCGCTCTCTCTCCATCTGTCTGTGTCTCCCTCTCATACAGAGACACACTTCAGCCTCAGTCAAAATGGTTCCAAGGAAAGAAGTTGAGATAGGAGGTGAATGTGTGTGTGTATGTGTGTTTGTGTGTGTGTGTCAAATCTCCCCTCTCTCCCTCATAGCAAATGATGGCATCTCACCCTGCTTCACGCCTCCGATTTTACTTGGCACTGCGCTACGCTGGCCGAGCGATCAATACGCCCCCATTCAAAATGAGGGATGAGATCCTAGCATGGTGGGCGAGGTGAGACCCTGAGTTTCATTCAAAGAAATGAAACCCACATTCAGAAACAGGTCAGCAAGAGCGAGAGCAATACTAGAATCAGATGAAATGGAGAAAAGGACACATAGAGGGGGTGAGATGGTGGTGAGGGATCATATGACCCAACCCTACCATACTTTCACCACACAGCTAAGCACCTGGAACCGTCTGCAACCATTCCTGCCAACATTAGACTAGGGTTTATGTTTCTTGTTGCTGTGTTGTCGGTTGGTCTTTGTATGCCCGTCTTTCTGTGTCCCGTGTCCTATGTATGGAATGCATCTTTAATGCCATATTTTAATGATTGTATCTGCTTTAACTTGCCTCTTTGGCTAACTCTGGCATGTTTACAGTAATGTAATCAATGTGCACTGTCTCTGTCAAATAAATACATGAATAATTCAATAAATAAGATGTGTGCTGTGGCCAGACATACATCATAGGTTGTAAAATGTCATAATCGTAAGCTGACTGAGTGAGAAAATATGTTCATTATTTCAATTTCCATTTTTACTTAATTCATATTTTTGGGGGGAGGCATTTGTTATTTACATACATTTATAATATAAACATACATATATTACAAATGTATGAATTTAAAAAGTGGGCCAGATTTTTGTTGGGCCTGACAAGCTTCAGTGATAATGAGCGACTAATGTTTCCATGGCAACGTACCACCAGAACAGTAATTAGGCGTGCAGCTTTAGCTGCACAATCCCTATTATCTATCATACTTATTATGACTCCTATTATCTATCATCTATCACACTATCAATAATTCAAACTTTATATATTACCTTACTATCCACACTTTTATGGAATGCCTCAAAACTTGTATACTATACTTGTATACGTGATACCGTAAGTATTTAAACCTTTAAACACTTATAACATAGAAACCATCTAGAAACCCTAGCAACCACCCAGCACACCCTAGCAACCACCTACAACACTACCAACCACCTACAACACTATCAACCACCTAGAACACTATCAACCACCTTGAACACCCTAGCAACCGTGAAAAAAACCTAGCAACCACCCAGAACACTGTAGGAACCACCCAAAACACAATAGAAACCACCCAGAACATATCAAACCCATTATAACCCCCTAGCAACAAGCAACGGTGCAGACCACCCTAGCAACCATCCAAAACACCCAAGAATATAAGAATATACTTATAACACACTAGCAGTCACCATAAAACTACAGCACTACTTCACGTCACTCTACTGTACATTTCCAAACGTTCTTTTAAGAAAGCTGCACACCACAATTTCTTCTAAAATTATACTTCTTATAGTTACAATTAACATGCCGTCAAACGTATCTCTTTTTTTCCTCATTATCCCTTTCTTTCCCCCTCACTCCCTCGCTCATTTCATTCCTTCACCTGCTCTCTCTCTCTCTCTCCTTCTTTATTTCGCTCAGACTTGTTGGCACCTTTAGTTAAATAATCCTGTCTGGACACAACAGTGTCACAACTAGTAATTAAAGCTCAAGCCTCAAGGCTATTTATACACCATTGTTTTCATAATATAATTTGTTGTTCAGGGCAGCCCCCCCCCACACACACACTGTCTTTTTGTTCTTACTTTTGATTTATTTGCATCTAAGTTGTCGTATTTTGTTATTATTCATACTTCTTGTTTTATGTATTTTTGTGAAGCACTGAGCTACATTTTATGTACCAACTGTGCTATATTAATAAAAAATGGCATTATTATTATTAGTAGTAGTAGTAGTAGTAGTATGTGCCGCTACTGATCTCCATGGACTTGCGTAAGAGGAGCTGATGGTGGTAAACAGGCAGACTCAGCCGGACCATATGTCCCTCACCTCTCTCATCTTGGCAGAGCTGAAGGAGGGTGTGAGGATGCTGCGGACCCTCCTCCACTGCTCGTCCCTCAGCATCAGCAGGCAGTCACTCATGGGCTTGGGCGCAAAGTTGTTGTTCTGGAATAAGGAGAAAACACATTTCTGCCTGAAGAAAGTGTGCCTTCCGTGGAATGGCGAGAAACGGCTGACCCCGCTCTGTACTGGGTTTCGTTCGTTTTTCGATATCGTGAGTGCCATCATTCCATGTAAGACATCAACCTTATTTGGTTGAAATGAACTGTCGGCATAGCGTGTATAAATGCAATGTTCAGCTTACCAAGTAACTAGGCCTGAAAAAAAGTCATCCCTGTCCTCTTAACAAATCGACCAAGCAGTACAGGTCGGTATATTGATGTGTGTGTGTGTGTGTGTGTGTGTGTGTGTGTGTGTGTGTGTGTGTGTGTGTGTGTGTGTGTGTGTGTGTGT
>JAOPJI010000142.1:9473761-9487427 GCA_027122695.1 Merluccius productus
TTGGATGTTTGGTGTTGGTTTGTTTTTTGTGTTTTGTGTTGGTGGTGGTTTTGGGTGTGGTTTTGGGGGGGGGGGGGGGGGGGGGGGGGGGGGGGGGGGGGTTGTCACTGTGAGTAAGTGCGTAGCATGTCAGTGCTCCCTCCTGACTTGTCCAGTGTTCCGGATATATTCAAATTTCTGGGTTTCTATGATGGTTTTGTATGTTGCTGCTTGACGTATTTTCCTTCCTTTCTTCCCTCCCTTCCTCTCATTTGTTCTTATCCTAAAATGGATTCCCTGCGGATAAGCTAGGTCGGACCACAGGAGTATTTGATCGAGAACAGACTTGACCTAAGTCTAATCTCCGTTGCTATGCTCGCTGCAGGTCATGCCAGACCATGACTTTTATTGAAGGGTGAAATGATCTTGCAACCTGAAGCTTCACGTTGAGGACGAGGCTAACTGCGCAACAAAATGGTACAGAAAAAGCACAGAAGTTGCAATATACAAGCATTTAATGGATTCAGATTCCAGAGTTTGATTGTGAGAAGTGGACTTTAAAAGCAGTCGTCGTAGCCTCAGGTGAAACGTGTTGTATGTGATGTATAGGAAACCCTGTGAGAGCAGAGCAGGATGAGTCAGGGGGGAAATTGACATTTATATGTTTCGATTTTTTTTTGCGGCAAGAGAAAAATTTAATTGAACTCTGATAAAAAACTGATAAAAGCAAATGGATTCTCCTCCCTCTCCCATCTTAAAAGACTTCCCAATAAACCAAATGTCAACACAGTGGAGCCCTGATTGTTGGACTGCACTTAGGCTCCCCGGCCCCTGCCAACTGAAAAGAGCCAGTCACGCGAGGGGCTCTGCTGAAAACAGAACCATGTGTGGGGTTATAGTTAGCTCGTATTAATACCCAAAGACCCCTTTCTTCTTCTCTCCCTCCCTTCCCTTCGCTTTTTTTTTTTTTTTTTTTTTTACAGAATTACAGAGCCATTACATTAACTTTTTTATGTCTGGGAAACAAAGGAAATGACATCATTAAGGGGGGAAGGGAGGGTGTCTGTAATTAGTAGCTCAAATTTCTCCACACATGTAACACTCCCTGCTTTTCTATATCGATGTGTGTGTGTGCATTTGTTTTAATGTGCTACATGGATGTGCATACAATGTGTGTGTGTGTGTGTGTTTGTCTGTGCGTGTGTGCATGTGTGCGTGTGTGCGTGCTTGCGTGCATTTATTTTATTGTGTGCTCCGCAGATGTTTGCCTGTTCTAGTAACCTGAATCTTACAATGAAAGGGGTCGCAGTTCTTATAATATGTGTACTCTCACTTTCAAGGTTTTGCTGACTGTATCAAGCTGTAAATACACTGCTGAAGGAATTGAATATTATTTAGGAAATAATACAATCATATATTATGCTTTTGTTGTGACTTGTGAAACATCACACTGAGCTCGATCGTTACAAAATCAACACCAGGGAACCAGGTGAAGAAGCAGGCAGTCTGTCACTTTACAGCCTCTGCTAGGCAATGTGTTTAATCAGATCAGGATTTTGGCTTTCTATATTCTACAAAGATTCAAAACAAACACAAACATTTGAAATGAGCTTGCAAGCTTAGCCACATGCTAATTTGACTCGTGTCAAGTGGTGTAAAAGGTAGCTATTAGATAGCTTCAGCTAAAAACTCGTCGTAGCATAATGTGTGGAAATAGATGTTCATTACCGTGTGATGTTTCATATAATGAATAAATTATTCCTGCCGTATTCATTCCAAGCTGATGATGTCACACTAATGAAACTTTATCGCAGTCATATATTTCATAAAAACCCGAGGTGGGTAATTGAACTTTTTTGGGATGAGGAGAGGGAATGGGACGATCACTCACACTCACTCATGTTCTGGTAAATGTGAGAAAAAGATGAGAAAAAAACATTTTTAGTCTGCCTATCAATTAGACACAGGGGCGCTCATTTATTTTGGCCAGCGATAGGTCACCTGTTGAGAGAGAGAGAGAGAGAGAGAGAGAGAGAGAGAGAGAGAGAGAGAGAGAGAGAGAGAGAGAGAGAGATAAAAGAATACAAACACAAGGGTGACTCCTATAGGGGAGAGAGGGGAAAGCGGTAAAGAAGGAAGAGTCTAAACTACAGTTCTGTCCCTTGGCCAGCAGGGTCTGGTTGTGGTGTGTTATTTGAGCAGGGTGCTGGTGTGGGACCTCCACCGGTGTCTTCTTGTCAGTGGTTACTCATAGGCCCAGCATTTGGTGGCACTTGACCTAGCGTGACGCACTCCTGTTTCTGGAGAAAGGTGTCAGCGTAACTCGGTCTTGGGGTCTTTTGTCAACTTGTTGCCTGCTGTAATGTTAACACCCACCCCCACCCCTCCTCCCCCTTCTCGTCTGCCGTCTGGCGCATTCGGTCCTGGTTGTCATTACATCAAGTTAGTTTTGAGTTTAAATAATTTAAGATAAGCTGCTAGCGCTTCATAGCATAGAGCTATGAGATCTTGGCCTAGCTCTTAGGAATGTCACCTTTCCGTTTGGAGTCTAATCATGGAGATTATAAGGCTCCCTAGTAAACCTACTGAAGACAGGAGCAGGCAGCATTAGCATGATGTAATGAGCTTTCTGGGTCAACAGAGAGTTATGGATGGGGAAGGAGCTCTGTGGACATTAAGCAATATCACTTGTGCTATGATTGGCAATACAAATATTCATAGCCTCATAGAAATTTGGTTTACATTAGGGATATGGCCATCTGTATTTGTCTTTTTGCCAATGCTATTATTATCAACGCTGGTTTAACGATTATAAAAAAATAATTAAAATTATTGCTATTATGCCAACCTTTTTTTACCATAGTCTTATTCTCTGTATTTCTGTCTTTGTAGTCTGATAAATACTATTTCATGGTTCCACTACTATTTTCAGCTATTTTTTCTTTCTATAATTCTGCTACAGTCTGCTTCTCCACTCAATCATTGCAATCACTTTGTGTTACTTGAACTTACTGTTATTAAGAATATTTAGGATATTTTTCTATAAAATTGTATTTCTATCTATTTATTTATGCATGTGTGCGTATGTTTGTGTGTGTGTGTGTGTGTGTGTGTGTGTGCGTGCGTGTGTGCGTGCGTGCATGCGTGCGTACGTGCGTGCGTGCATGCGTGCATGCGTGCATGGTGATGTGTGTCTCTGTAAAGCGGTGCCCTGCATCACTTCAGGGTTCAAACACTTGGCCCAGCATTCTGTGTGGTTGTCTGGCAAAGTGTGCAGTGCAGAGACAGACGCACAGTGAATAACGTCTCAGCACGCCTCTGATCCAGGAGACACAGTTCTGAAATGCACGTTGACTCAATTAAAGCAGCAGCCTGGGGTGTAATTTAGCTGGGTGTTCCCCAGTGGGAAACCAAAGGCTGTCTGCTGCTTCAGATATGGGTTATATGATCTAGTGATGCAGAGTGATGTTGAAGCTCCAGATGCACATTCCGTCATTGTCATGCTTTTTTGTAATTTTTTTTTCACAAGTGATCTGTTTCCGTGTTGGTCATGTTCAAAATAGTCCTGGCCCTCAGCTGATTCGGTGGTTGTTTTGATGTGTGTTTTTGATTCTGCTGAGGTCTCTTGCACTACAAAGTGTAGCAAGATGGTTGCTGAGTGAATGGGAAGGGGTTGTTGGTGACACACTTAAGGCGATGGCCTGAGTCTGGCTCCTTTAACCTGCTCTTCTGTTATAGATTACAGGTTTCTTCTGTTATATGGTACTCTAATTATAAGTCTTGTTTTTCAACTTACATTTTGAACAGTGAGCAGACAAGAGAATAAGACGTTATGAGGGTAGAAACCTCTTCAGTTTTAGTTCACCATTTTTCACGATTATATAATGCTGACTAACTACAGCTTAAGCTCTTAGTTACATTTTAAAAGTTTGGTCTTATGAAATAAGATTCAACAAAATCTCTTTTCATTTCATTTATACATCCATCTGCTCATACTCGATGGCCTCGGTGATTCAACATGGTTTTTTGGGTTCTCATAGAGAACCATAAGGCTGAGGAATACTGAAGCTGATAGAGCTCTATTACTGTGAATTATTCAAGAGTTGCATTGCATCAATAACAGCTGTTACTGGAACTTCTTCATAGTCCTGGCCAAATGCATGTGTGTAAGAGTTGGGACTGCCTTTAGTAATCATTGGAGTGTCCAAATTAGAAAATGTATGATACGCAAGTTAGTAATTTGGAGGAAACTTCATTGGCTGTCATGCATGTGACAAATTGGATTATAAACTATATTGGGTTCGTCAACAGTGCCACATTTGTACACAGTACTGCGTTAGCTCACAATTAGGGCTTTACTGATGTCACTTGTCAAATGTTCCCCTTTTGGATTTTGAAGTGTTTTGTGTCAAATCAGGCTTGCTTCCTGAAGTAGATAATTGCACCATCTATCAGCTGAAGGTAAGAAGGTCAGTGAAATCAGGACAAGACACTGTCTTTCTTAAAGGGGTAGGCCTTCGCCTCACAAATATGATATTTACCCCAGCCAATCACCTGTTTTTATTATTTTGTCAATAACTCACAACCTAGAATGTTTATTAAATATACAAAACATATGGCTATATGGCTTGCATTTTGCGTTGCATTACAACACATTATAAAGTAAAACAAAAACAAAAACATTACAACAGTTTGTCCAAAAATGCAATGCAATGAATTGCTGTAAGGACATGCATATTCCAATATCAATATATACATTGTGCAGCTGTAGTAGTAATTAGTGATTAAATAAATGATTAAATAAATTAATCATAAATCTTCCCCAACCTCTATTTATCATTCTGTTGCCTTTTGCTCCTGAGGTGAATACTAAATGGGATCTACATGATCTACATGTAACCGCCACATGCAATGCGATATATTGTCTTTGTGATCAGTTCTGATAACTAATTAGATTATTAATGGATTAAAGAGGGATTTCCCATGAAGGGTTATTTTCTAAAGTGGTATATTCTACAAAAGTGGTATAGTCTACAAAAGTGGAATATTCTACAGTTTCTCTCCTCTCATTCTGAGCTGCTTTTTGCAACTTTTCTGTTATGAATGAATGCTTTTCTTTGCTTTTTTCCTGCAGATAAACCCTGGTTGGATTCCCTCACCGGAGACACTTCTTCTCACGATGGCCCGAATTTGCGATTGTTCCCACAAAATGTAGGAGTCTCAGACACTGCGGCATTCCCTGAATCTACTGCAGTGACACAATCCTCCCATGGTCTGCCACTGGAGCCAACACTAAACTCTGATGCTAATGCTGCTGACAGGGTGCTTTTCCAGTTGGGCCTTTCACCTTCTCAAAACCCCAAAGCCTTTACCTCAAGTGACTTACTTGCTGAGCAGGCAGTACCACATACAACTCCTCCTCTCAGACCGTCGAACCTCGGATCGAGTCCAGATTTTGGCGGCCCTTCATCAAGACGAGCAAGAGATCTATCACTGGTCGGGAACACTTCAATTTTGACAATATCAAAACAACCACCCCTATCAAATACACCCAACGATTCCACACCACAGTCAAGCCTCTCAGCTTCTGGGGGACCGTCAGCACCACAGCTTGTTCTCCTTGACTCTGACCAGAAGAACATACATGAATCTCTACCGACACACACACAAAATATAGCCTTGTTTTCTTCAAGACTTCTCCAGCCTCCATTACTACCAGTAGCCATGCCAGGATTTCCTCTTGATGTATCAAATAGTTCAGACTCCTCCTCTCTTAACGCCAGTCCTTCAAACAGCGCATCTCCCATGCAGCAGGATGAGCCGTCCCATGACGCAAACATTATCCTTAACCCACCACCTGAGATACTGGTGCCCAGCTACTTGCCTTTCTTCAGCCCCCACCCCACATCTGCTCTGTCTGAACCCACAGAGGCCCTACCGGTAGACTTCTTCCCTACCAACACCATGGATGGGGACTGGGGCTCTGGAGAATACTTGGAGACAATGTCCTTCCTAGGCTCGGAGGGAGACGACTACTCTCTGGTTTCCAACCTGCCCTCGGACATGTATGACCTGGAGGAGTCCGCAACGGAGAGTTACGACACATCCTTCCCAACCAGGGTTGGAGTATCCCTGTCCTCGTTTCACCCACATCTCGTGTCTCCTTCTCCAAGTCTCACCACAACCTTGAACTCTGCTGGTTCTCCCACGTCAGTCTATCTGCCCCCTTTGTACTCCGCCATCCAACCTGGCTTTGAGCCGACTCCCCCGGTTCACAGTGACCCAATAGGAGCCTCGGAAATGGATTGGTCTGATGCCTTCACCATCGAAGCGACAGATCTCCTCCTGCCTGACATGAACAGCATAGAATACTACACCACCCAGCTAACCAAGCCTAACACCAGCCTGACCCCCGTAGCTGAGCACAGGGGGAATGTCACCATCTCCGGCCTCCTTTCCCAGATGTCTGTCAGCACTACACACTTGGCCGCCACCAGGACTTTCACAATAGACCCAAGCCACATGCTGACTGCTTTGTTTGGAGACGAGGGGCCAGCGGATAATTCCACATGGACAGAGGAGGAGTCCTCAGGACCTTACTCAGGCTACGAGCCTCTCAATGAAGCCAGCTCAGTGAATTACACAGCGCTGAGTCTCCAGCCAATCAGTGTGTCAGAGCATTTTATTCACACCTCCATCACAACATCTCCAACCTTCATTGTATCTTCTTCGATCTGGGAGGTAGAGGTGTCCACAACACAGGTGGCACCCACAACGGCGGTGGGGTCTGACATCTCTCATTTAACCGTGTCTGGGTCTGCTCTGGCCGATGCCACAGCTCTGCTTCCTGATAGTGTCGTCCTCTCTTCTTCGCCGACAGACGTTTACTGGTTCACCACAGAGTCTATCTCCCTCAGTGCTAGCTCCGTCACTCCTGTCCTGAGCGCTAGCGCAGCCCTCACTCCTGTTCCCACCACCGCACTCGCTCCCAATGACACTGCTGCTCCAGATGAAGCCACTTCCAGCACTACTGCTAGCACGACTCCCAACGTAACCATCAAATCATTTTCAACAGAACTTTCACCCAACGAAACGTCACTTCCTCCTCTGATGATTGGCGACGAGGGTGTGAGCGACGAACCAACTGAAGGCCATTCTCTGACGGCAACAACAGCCACAGCTTCAGCTACCCCCGAAGCTAATACAGCCTCTCTTACGCCCCCGGCTACTACCACTGCCGCGGCCACCACTACCCCTCACACGGAAGCCGTCACAAGTCTCGGCACCACCACGGTCACCACAAGCAAGAGCCCAGCCATGACAACGATGGCGAGGCAGTATCTCTGTAGCATCGACAAGCCTGCATATGCGATTAGAGTTGGTACGTTAGTTTGTTTGTTTATTCCTTTATTTATTTATTCACTTGTGTTTTTAGTATATTTCATGATTATTTCATTGTAAAGGATAGGCAATGTAACAAAGGAATTTGTTTTTCCCTCATAAAAGGTTTTCCCTCTGGGGCTACAGTCGGATATGCCAAATCCCAGATCAGAGATATCCTGAAAAGCGAATTCAACAAAACAGTTGAACTTCAGGTAATGTACATATGTATCTCTGAGCACTCTCAGCAGCTTCATGTGTCACAGGAAAATAAACATATTGGTAAACTGGAATTTATGGTCTGCAGTATTTATGGTATACTATCATAAGACAATCATGATAGTACATTAATTTTAATAATAATAATAATAATAATAATAATAATAATAATAATAATAATAATAATAATAATTCCAAATATTGTGAAAACAAATTAAAGACATGGCGCAAGTTTGCACTAAGTTCCCTGCTGGGCTGTGTGGTAGCAGACATGTCTATGTTCTCTGTTGTTTGTGTTCATGTGTGTTTATGTCTGAAAACGCATATACAAGAAAGAAGCCTTGGCCACATGGTCTTGTGATGATATTCATCCTGACAACCAAAGTGACTTTCTGTGTTTCTTTCTCTCTGCTTCTTCTGTATTGAACAAACAGTAGTTCCAGCTAGATTCACAAAAGCAAACAGTGAACTTTTACTCATACCAAAAGTAATATGCTGCTTATGTAAGCAAGAAGCAGGACATAAATTAGCGTGACTGGGTTACGTGAGGTTTTTTTTGGGTTGAATTTTCTGGTGTTTTTCCAATAGGTTTTGGTGCCTCCTCCCAAGTTTGTTTTCCGCGTGGTTTCTGGCCCGGTGGTGTACACGGCCATATCTGTCACCAACGCCCTGCGAAGGTCTGGCCGCCGCTTTCTGTCTGTGTCTCCAAATTGGACCCGACCTGACAATAAGTACCAAATCCACTCAGGTACATGTTTGGCCTACAAATGAATCGCACAATCTGCACGTCAAAACCACTGACCCTCTGGACTTGACTAACAACAGCTAGCTCAGATTAGCCCAGAGTCTGTCAGAGTCATAGCCATCATTGTAAAGTGTTCACCTGGACTGCATAGCCTCCCTCCTCTACCTACACTCCCTCCTCCCCTACCCCCCACTCATGTCTTGGCAATTAAATAGTAGCATTGTATAGCATCTTATTCTAGCTATCCATGCTGCATACCAGAAAGGACAGCTAAACCTCGCAATTATGGTGCACTTATAAACTTGTTCAATTGACATCCTTGCTGTACCGACAGTGATATATTGTTGTTTTGCTTTCTGCTGACAAATGTACTTTAGTACAATGTAATTGTATGTCGCTTTGGACAAAAGTGCCTGCCTGCTAAATGCCCTAAATGTAAATTGGTATTGCATTGATATTGGACACAGATGAATCTCACATTGGAGATGAAAATTGAATGCTTAGTACTTCTAATTCTAATGCAGCAATGGCTACAATGTTTGGTCTGGCCTTTGGCAACACTGTAAACAGAAGCAGATCTGAATCGTCCCCCTCTCATTTCTCTGTGCAGTGCTGCAGTTTGTGCCTAGTAACATGGACATGCGGGCTTGCAACTTCAGTGAGCGGATAGAGAAAGGCCTGACCATGGCGTTTGCAGAAGTGCGACAGCGTGCGCAGGAGTCCACTAACTTCACAGTGCACGTAAGTAGGAGGAGACGGCAGACGAACAGGAGAAGCGACTGTGGCCACTCTCTCCCAACCTCAAGCAGATGGCTTCCCAAACAAGCACTTACACAGCTATTTTGTGTGTTTCTATTTTGATTTCCTAACCCAGAGTCTTAAGGACATTGCACCAAGTGCATTCTATACTTATGCTAGTATACTTATAAATGTGGCTTCTTTTATCAGTGGGCCACCCACACTATCATTTGTCATTGCTGGAAATCAATGGCAGGTTCACTTAAAACCAAGGCGTCTATCAATAATAGAAATCTATGTTGCAATATCTGGAGCAAAAACAACAGTGTTTCATTAGTGCCATCTCTTTGCAAGAAACTCCAGACAGCTCTGCACTGAAGCTGTGCTAGTTGTTGTGTTGTTGAGTGAAATAAGCGCAGACGGCCTCCAGTGCGCCCAGCAGAGAGAGGTGATTTTGCGGCAGCAGAGGGAAGCTTTGATTGCACTGGGGGAAAAGCACATCAAACAGCAGCTGCTCTATTCGATTACAATTGTTGATGTGTTTGGATTTCAGCATGGGACCAGAGGCTATGACGAGTGGAGAAACAACTCCAGGCTAGGCTGCAGTACAGAGAATCTAGCAATACCCCCTAGTGTCCAAGGAAACCTGTGTACTACTGTAATTACTTTATTAAGTCACAGAATAGTGGCCCATTGTGTCTTATCACTCCTGATTTTGATGTCTGGATCGCGCTTCTAGTTGTTCAATTCCAGGAAATATAGAGTTTGTCTGTCGGCTTGGTTTTAGTGGCTGCCATCAAACGTCCGTCAGGGCTAAGGCTTTATTGTCCTCTGTAACTACAAATGTGTCATTTATTTTGTATTTAACCAGGAGAGTTTAAAGGAGATCTGGCCAAGACAGGTAGCAGCATAAATAAAAAACACATTACACTTACAGACAGGAAACACAAAGGAAACAAATGAAAAAAACAAGCATAGGGAACCCATATTTCAAAAGATACATTTCTAGGAGTCAGTTTCATAACCAGGTAAATTAAAAACATTGACCTCTTAAGGACTCTCTTCCTCTAATTCTTTCATTTTGGATTTAAAAGCATTTAGCGAGATTCATTCATTGAGTTTCAAGTCACTCCATGCCAAGGAGGCAGAATACCTAAATGCCCAATTTCCGTACAGGCATTTGGGACAGAAAGCATAAAAAAGTCCTGAGTATTGTCCGGCCCTTTTTTGCTTTATTTGCTCATATAAGTAGTATTGCCCCATTTTTATTTTGTCCCTTGCTAAATCATATCATTGCAACTGTATTCCAGATTGTAAACATTACCAAGGCCGGCCCCAGGAGCCAAAAGCAGCCGGTCAACATCTACTTCGCCGTGCGGGGCTCCAGGGGCTTCCTGCTGGGGTCAGAGGTCACCAACCTGCTGCTGAGGCTAACCATGGTGGAGTTCAGCTACTACATGGGCTTCCCAGTGTTAGAGATAGCAGAGCGTAAGTCTTAATTTAGTTTAGCTTAGTTTAGTTTAATACATTTATTTTTCAGGGACCATATACAAAAGAATTAATCTTGCACAAGGAGAAGCGATGCATTGTACCAGATTTAGCTACAAGCTCATTTTCAATCTGCAGTCCCTGGGCATGTCAACACAACCACTAATACAATTAATACAAATACAGGTTCAAATACAAATTCAGGTTTAATGTGATGTATTAATGTGGCAGGGATTCAATCGTTGAACAGTCCATCTTCAACTTCAACTTAATATTAGCCTTGAACATACCCTTTGGAGTTCATACAAAAACACAGGGCCCAGGGCCTTATTTATTTTTCTGATACCTATGGTGCTTTTTATATGTATGGATATTTTATTATCGTCTGCTGATCTCTGCAACCACATCTGGTGCCCTGCCAACAATACCTTGTGGTTGTATCTAAAAAAATATATAATTGATTCATCGTCTCCTTGAAAAAAGACATTCATGAGTTTGCATGCTTTCTGTTCATTTGAAATGCACAAACCTTTTCTCTTTCTTCATCCCTACAGCATTCCACTATCCAGAGCTCAACACAACACAGCTTCTTCGCTTCTCCTGGTTGAGAACAGGTAAAAAATGGTTTCCAATTCCTCCCATATAATGACAACCCACTAAATGGAAGGTTGACGTACTGGGTTTGACCTATATGTCACATAATGAACTTAATGAATTGTATCTGTAAGCAGATTTGCAAAAGACCTTCTTGTTTATCTGTGTGTTTGTGTGTGTGTGTCTGTGTCGATTTGTGTGTGTGTAGTGCTTCTGGGCGTACAGGACCCAAGAGTGGGTGACCCGAGCTTCCAGGCCAAGATGGAGCGCCAGCTGGCCCAGCTGCTTGGGGAGGCGATGGGGACGGTCAGGCGGGCGAAGAGAGCCACCCGTGTGGGCAACAACAGTGTTCAGGTGCTGCCTCTTCCTCTCTCCCTTAACCTCACTGATTAAAGCCTTGTGGGTAGCCTTTACATGAATGCCACAGTTCTTCAATGTCTATGTCAAAGCACCGAAGACAACCCTTGAATACCTGAATCCCCAGCAGCACTTGTCCAGTATTTTTGTCTAGAAGATGTAAGCTTGCAAGTGGATAAAACTAAGCTGCTAGTTTTGACAGTTGCACAATTTCCCTTGTGCAACACTTGAACTGAGAACGTGTAAACGGCTGGTTGCCGGATTATTTACAAAATTGGGTTAAAGCCCTTTTGGTTTTTTGCACCATTTATAATATGAATCCCCGGTTTGAGTTCTGTGTTAAAAAGCTAGCGTGAGTACTTAGGGCTCATTATGTGCGAGTTGCAGCAGTGTTCAGAGCCACTGAAAGCCTCCCTGCTTTACTAATCAGCATCTGCCTTTTGTGGGACTCATCTGCACCTGCTATGTTGGCTTTAAAGGGGACATGATAGGGTCGTCCCAGCGACAACATCCTATTCATCGCATCGCATCTCACAACATCCCATTCTCCCATTCATCCCTTTTCTTCTTTCTCACTCACATCCTGTTTCTCCTGAGGGCTCTGGTGGGCCACCGAGATGCTGAAACTGCATACATTAAAATGTTTCTCATAATACGGTCTGCAGTGCTGGTCATTGTAAACCAATAAGGGAGAGAGAGAGAGTTTCAAGTCCAACCCAGTGCAGTAGTGCAGGGAGAAAAGGTGGTGTGGACATTGTATCTGTTCCCAGGGAGCAGAGAGTTGCTTCTCCTCGGACAGGGTCAGCTGTATGTCAGAGTGATAAATGTCTAAACGTTGCTCTGTCTTAGCAAACCGAGCATAACCTACTGTCTTGCTTTTAGCATATTCACAAACAATGAACCCAATGAGAAATGAGCACCAACAACAACTGAAGGCTAGTGCAAAAAGTGAAGATGAATTTGATACCTCATTTTAAAATTGAAATTGTAAATTGTAAATTCAAATTGTAATTGAAACCTTTTTTTTTTTTCTTTGAACTTCATGAATATGAATGTTTTTGCTCATGTTTTTTCCAGTGTTGTCGGGGAACCCTGTCATTGAAGACGCTCCTTTGTTTTCGATTTCGTCTTTTTTGTGCTTGCATTTCAAAGGCACTCATCTCCGAGTCTCTCTGTCTCTGATATTATGGCATCACTCGAGGGTTTTTAAGGTCCACTGAATTATTCGTATGCCATCTTTCTTTTTCTCTCTCTCTCTCTCTCTCTCTCTCTCTCACTCTCTCTCTCTCACACACACACACACACACACTAATTCACTCACACTCATGCACACACACACGTTGCGTTTCCTATAGGGAGCCCCCTCAAATGTGTTTTGACCATCTGTTTTGACAGAAACAATGTAGTCTTGTGACATGGTCCACGTACGGGTCCAGACAGATAAGAGGTTGAGCCTCTGACGCTTGTAGCATGGCCGCCGCTCGCTCCCATGATCTTTCCGCGTCGCTAACCCTGCAATGACCAAATTAAACCTTGGATGAAAAAACGCCCGCTCAGCCCTTTTTTCCTTGTCAATCCAGGCATGACCTGCTTCTTAGCCTCTCCAGTAAGTTTCTGTGCCCCAGGGTAACACATCATATAAACACAGATTAAACGACATAAAAGAACATTCATACACAGCAAACGGGGTTTGAGTATGGTAATGCCTATTGTACTTCCCTATGGGGTTTGTGTAATTGTAAGATATTGGACAGGAAGCCAAACTCCATTCATTAAAAACAGCAGAACTAGGAATTGAGCACCCTAAATACAGTTAATTAGAGTAATATTATATACAAGAGTGTATAGCAATATATAAAATAAAGTCTAAGCATAAAAGTATATATAAAGTAATTGAGTGCATATATAATTATTTAACCCACAGACTCAATGTAGAACAACTAATACAGGATACAACTAATACACTGATAAGAACAACTCAAATTGTGCATACACTTTACCGTAAGACAACATACACTACTGTGGAGCTAGCACACATATGTGGATTGTAAACATGCTTCCAGGTGAAGGTCATCGTTGACTGTTGAACAATGACCTGTGTGTGTGTGTGTGTGTGTGTGTGTGTGTGTGTGTGTGTGTGTGTGTGTGTGTGTGTGTGTGTGTGTG
>JAOPJI010000142.1:9536289-9549264 GCA_027122695.1 Merluccius productus
GTGTGTGTGTGTGTGTGTGTGTGTGTGTGTGTGTGTGTGTGTGTGTGTGTGTGTGTGCGTGTGTGTGTGTGTGTTTCCCAGTGTATGCATTGAGCTAAGTTATTGTAAGTTCTGGCTTGGCTGTTTGATATTCTGTCCATCATGTGTCTCCAAGTGTACAAAAGTAAAAGGATATGCTCTAACATGATGGCTATGTCGTGGAAAAAATGTGAATCAATCATCACCTGAAGAAGATGTTGGGAGGCCGTTGAAGGAAGTGCTGTGTTTTTCTCCAGAAGGTCAATATAAAACCAGATGGGTTCATTTTGTTGCATATTCAAACAGTGCTCCTATGCCACCCGGTCAGGCTGTGTGCTACTCGTTCCTACTTTTTCCATGTTTTCCCTTCATGTACTTTCATACCGCAACTGCGTTAGGCATGGATCTTGGATTGCACTCGCAGTTTCTGTAAAGGTTAGCTACGAGTAGCCTAGCCTGAGCAAACACATATGTTGGCACAGCACACATAACATTTGTCTGAGGATTCTCATGTGATATCTATGCAAATTAGTGAGACATAGGCAAATGAACACAATCAGGGGGATGATAACTGCAGTCTGTACTTTGGACAGCAGAATCTTTCCATTTAGCTGTGAATCCATTTATTAACTCACACTTGCTGCCAATCATGTTGTGTGAAACCATTTTGAGAAAGGCATAGATGGCCTGTTTTTCCTCCTTATGAATACATGGGCAATGGCAAAAATGAATTGAATTATTCATTGATTGAACAATCTTTTGTAACTCCACTGTAGACCGCCTAATCAGATGTCCAAAGCGTTTTGGACAATGTCATGTAAATACTCAGAGCGTGAGAGAATGTGTTTCAATGCGGAAGTTTAAAGTTTCGCTGACCATTGTATTATGATAGTCAAGTGTGAAATTAAGATTTCAGCAGCATGTGAACCATTCCTATCAAGGTTGCTGAGATTTGAATGAACCATGTTTTACAATGTGTCTGTGTAAAAGCTCAGATGGTCATGATGACATGATCAGCTGAGCTTTGGTCATGATGCTACATTGAAATTCCAGAATTAAATGGTTTCTCCTATTCAGTCTAAGACTTCTGTTGACTTGAAACACACTTCATTGGCAGGGCCACTAGGCAGACTAGGGCTGCAGTTAATCGAACATCGTGAATTGTGGCAGATTTACAGCTTAACCTTATTTAAGATTGCATAACATGAGAAGTTCAAGGCTTCTTAGTTACCCATCTTATTAAGTAAAGTCAGACTTGACCACAGACTAGTAATTGATCGTAAGCTTTGATCGTATCAGAATTTGTAATAAAAAATGTTTTTTTCTGAGTTGGAAGGAGAACAAGACTTGCATCTAGACGATTTAGCACATTTGTCAAACTTCAGTTTTGTCCATTCCATTCTCTATCAAGGGAAAGAGACCCAATCAAGTTGCCAGTATGAGTGAAATTTCAATATTATTTTTTCACTTCCGTGACGCAGCCTAATATTGGAGACGAGCTCGATTGATCTGTCTTGGGCCTAAATAATGACAATACTTTCTCAATTAGAATTTGGATATCATCCACTATAATTGGCACAAGGACCATGATGCCAACATTAGGGTTAACATTAGGGTCCTGCTAAACTAGGCTTGTATGCGAGGCGGTAGCAAGCCTTTGCGAGTGTCCACTTCCATGTAAATTAGAGAAGCTCCACTGGTCACAAAAGTGGTGCGTAGTACGGTGTGTTTGTGCTCAAGTACATTCTTTATTTTTATATCGGAGGTCTATTTTTACTCGGAGATGCACGACTGTGCCACCCTTTCCTTTAAAAAATGCAGAGGAATACATTATTTTCAACACACTGGCGGCAAATGCTTTCATGGATATTTACAATTTATACTCTTGAATATAAAATAGTAGTGGCCATTTGTATTTAAGAATTTCAAAAAAAAAGAAATGTATAGTAATGTAACAAACGGCCTACCAACTAATGAACAAAATGAAAATACACTTTTTGTAGGCCTCGCTCTAGAGTGAAACCTCTGCCACACACTGTTATGCTGCCAGTGTGAGCATGTCTGGTGTAGCTATGGCTTTAGGCAAACCGTTGCTACGTTCAGCATACATTATGGACAGCTCGTGTTGATTCTAGCAAATAAAATATTGGACACAATTTCACCAAGCAAGGAAAACAGAATTCCACAGCTTCCTGACTAGTTGATAAACCTAAAAAACATGTCTGTGGTGGTTTTTAGGTTGCAAGGCTATCATTTAATACAAAGCGACACATGCAGATGCACGTGTATAGACTAGATGGGGGGGATTCATGCGACTGCATGGAACACTTGGCACACTTTTTTTGTGTGGGGAAAATCCTGTAGTCTTTTCAGATGCCATTAAGTTGAAATGCAAAGCTTTACTGAAACTCGTTTGATGAAATCGTATTATAGGGATTAGCATTTGACTAGATGTAAATTTTTGTGTGGGGATTATAAATGTCTATATTTTGGCTGTGCATTTGTTTTTGCCGTCTTGGCACATGCTTGCTACTCGAAAGTTTTACCGTTATTTAAATTAGTTAACCTGCAACATTTCGCTTTGTTGGCCCTGTAAAACTTGTTTATTTACACTTATAATTGTATTAACAAACATCGTTGTATCAGCCCCGACTATCGTTCTGCATGAAGATGATGTTATGGTTATGCTTTGTGTCGGATGAAAACAGCTGGAGATTTGAAGCCTTATCTTGTGGAACCTGACTTTTTAATGTTTTTTATATAGTGACTAAATCAAGTTTCTAGCTGGGCTAGTTCACACTCTGCTCTTCCAGCACATTTTTCTCCCACTCATCGGGCCTCATTGACTGAGGTTAAGCCAAACTCTTAGCGTGGTATTTCCACAGCAGTGGGGAAGGCCGGATGAGATGCAGTCGACCTCTGTACCTGTATCTCTCTCATCATACTGTCTCTGCCACTGGGACCATGTGAGTTTCCATGACCTGAGCTTGTTTTCACATAGCCTAGAGTGGGACACACGCCACATACTGTACTTCAAGGAGACTTGCATGTACATGTTAGTTTTCTGTGTTCCCCTAAAGCTGTGACACAAACTAAATGAAATATTGACAAGCATTAAAAAGAAGAGAGAATGTTAATTAATATTCATTGAGTCAGTCATACTTACAAAACATTACATTACATACATTAGTATATAATAATAATTAATAATATATTATTATTATTCATATTATTATTATGACTGAATATGGTTATATTATGACTGCATGTGCTATTAGATCAAAGCATTGCATGATATTATCATGAGATATTGTATGTAGGCCTTCCAGTTTTCCTCCCATCTGCTTTGATGCTATACTGGATTGCTGCCCTGTCTAGTTAAGCCTTAACGGAGCACTGTGTTGCACTTTAAGTACAAAGTTGTAATGCATTTCTTCCTTTGCCTTCCTTCTAGTGTAGCCTTCAAACCAGAAAATATTTGCAATTGGTTACAGTTAGTTGTTTTACTTGACAAGTCAGGTAAAAGTAGAAAGGTGTCTTTATTTATTACATTTTTTATCATTTTAGCAATGGACTCCAGTGCCTTCACTGGAAGTTGTCCTTTGATGGCTAATGGCCACTAGCAATAGACCTACCTGAGAGTTGTGAAGTGATGTTATTGGAGCCGTCAACATTTTACCCACTTGGATAAACCCTAACTTATCAAATGCTAGTTTCTTGTGGACTGCATTGCTTTTCATCAAAACTGTACGACATATTTCAGGAATAAAAACATCCTGGCTTCCTTCCTATTTGTTTAGCATTTGGCTTTTAAGCCTTTCTAAAGCAAAGTTTAAGTTTTCAATGAAAATTCAACATATTCTAGCACAGGTGTTGAGAACACGGGGCGCATGTACAAAAAAAGCATATTTTCCCCCCACAATTGATCGTCTGCAATTGATGGTTTAAATTCGCCTCCATTTAAATCTTTTTGACCTACAATAGTTTTAGATAAAATGTCTGTCGCTTCTAGTAGGCCTAATTGCATGCCACTGGGTACACACACTTCCTGTTCAGCCTTGTGTAGTCCTGGCACTTCCTGAGTCCAGCAGCACCGTTCCTAGATAGATAAGGAGTTGCAAAGGTTACATCAACTCCAAGGAAACTCAGTAATGAGCACTATAAGATAACAAACCTTGAATGACCTATAATAAATTCCTTCTCTTAGCTTACCTGATTTTGCTGGGTTGGGGAGACCAGGCAGAAACATCTGATGGTGGTGGTTTTGAATTACTCAATTTAGGTTGTGATCTTCTGTCAACTCAAATTAACTTTTCTTGAAGTGCTTTATGCCAAGAAGTGTATTATATTCCACCACACATCAACACTGAAGCTATTTGTTTAATGGTTTTACCTGTTTCGGGTTTCCTTTGTGGCTTTGACTAACATGTTTGATCATGCAACGACTACTAGTAGGATTTTAAGCAAACATGAGATAAGGCTAACCAATAATTCAATATTATGTATATCGTCTTTGAATTATATCATGTCATCACGAAATGAAGATAGACTTCTGGTGATATCCAGCCGTATAGTCTCAATGAATTACAAGATATCCCCTTAAAATGATGAATGGTTTTGAAACATCAGTGAGAAAGGAAAACTAGTATTTGTCTGAAAGCATACTTTAAATGTTCATATACTTCAATGTAATGACTGTATAATGGCATTTTGAATTCCCCATAATTATCATTGGTAGCAGTAAACTCTGCCACACGTGTCTTTTGCTGGGGCCCTGCCACACAGGACGCAGGCAGATAGTTTATCCTGGGTGACATGATTGCTCAGCACCACAGGTGTGCAGCCCCACCCAGACCCAGAGCCTAATCAGTCTGACTCAGGCCAGGTGAGGCTGTAAACCAGCCGCACGCACTCCACAATCGTGCAAATACATTTTTTCCATATCGCCCAGCCCTATATTAAGATAAACTTTTTCATACACTGTTAGTATTGCTCTCATCGAAAATGCGGCCTTACCATTTTTAAAATGTGTTTGTATTGCTCTTTTAACGTTCATCTTTCCTCTCGCTCTCTTCCAGGTGGAAGCTGCTTGAGGCTGGCAGTTAGACGACCCTCCCCCGTCGTCAGAGAGGCGGTGTCGGGGCTGGTGCTGGACCCACGGACCCCTGCCAGGGGGTTTTGCGCGGCCCTCACTGCCCTGCTGCGTGAGTCCGGACCATGGGGGATGTGGGCGTGGGCGCTGCGGTGGCGGGGGCAGTCAAGGTGAACCGCTCTCACACGCTGTTCGACAACTTCGTCCAGGCGAGCACGTGCAAGGGCACGCTGAAGGCCTTCCAGGAGCTGTGCGACCACCTGGAGCTGCAGCCCACCGACTGCCGCGTCTTCTACCACAAGCTCAAGTCCAAGCTCAACTACTGGAAGGCGAAGGCACTCTGGGCCAAGCTGGACAAGAGGGCCAGCCATAAGGAGTACAAGAAGGGCAAAGCATGCACCAACTCTAAGGTAGGCCTCTCCCTCCATAATGTGAGGTAGAAGCTTTATAATAATCTATTTGACAAGCTTTGTTTTTAAAGTAGACTGCACTGGTCATACAGTTCATACTGTTTTGTGCTGAATCACACAAAATATGTGTGGAAAATTTCTTATCTCTTCTTCCTTTCTTATCTCAATTATTTTCAGACATTTTGGGTGTGGTTTTAAATAACAAAACAAACACAAAGATTAAATTGGACCTGTTCTGTGACTTTGCTAGCTACAAATGGTAAACCAGAAGACAATGAACACACCTTGTATCGTGTCACCGTATATCCTATTGCCCATCGACTTTTCAATACATTTCATCATCATCATAATCATCATCATCACGTCATCTTCTTCTTCCCATCTGTCCCCTAGTGTCTGATCATCGGCGCAGGGCCGTGCGGCCTGCGTACAGCCATCGAGCTGGGCTTCCTGGGGGCCAAGGTGGTGCTGCTGGAGAAGAGAGATGCCTTCTCCAGGAACAACGTGCTCCACCTCTGGCCCTTCACCATCCAGGACCTCCGGGGCCTGGGGGCCAAGAAGTTCTATGGGAAGTTCTGCGCCGGTGCTATTGATCATATCAGTGAGTGGACGTCTCTCTCTCTCTCTCTCTCTACTACCATTTATAGATTTTCATAGGGCTGGGCAATCGTTTAATATCACTGTTTATCATCTTTGAATGGCATCGCCTTATCGTGATGCCCAGTTTTATAGTATGAATTACGATTAAATGTAATTACATTTTTAGAAGGGTATTTTGAATCCATAAGCATATTGTGATATTTATCAATATTGTGTAAAATTACCCTTAATTATTGTGATAACCCTAACCCTAACCCGCCCTTAGTATTCATATTCAGTCATTTAGTTTCAGTGTTTCCCAATATTGTTCTTGTCGTGTCCTGTTGTGTACCCCCACAGCCCCATCAGTATGTCTCAAGTGCCCCTTCACCAAACCACAACCATGTTTTCCTTTGCACTAATGTTACACTATTTTAATTTGGCATCGTTATTCATTTTGTAGTGGTATTTAAAATGGCCGAGGCCAAAGCAATTTACAGAGATGTCATTACATTACAGGCAGACTGTGGACACTGGGGTTAAACCCACAACCTTTCTTCTCGAAACCCTAACCACTAGACTATATACTATTTTTGCCTCTGCTCTAAATATTTGGAAACAATGTAATGTTATATCCCACTTGTTAGAACACAACACCACAAACAGATACATTCTGTTTGTAGTGGATTATGATGATTGGGTGGCTAATGTTGTTTCATGGTTGTTGTTTTTTTACTAATGCAAGTCATGTTTGGGCCTCCCCTTGGTCTGCTGCAGGTATTCGTCAGCTACAGCTAATGCTGCTCAAGATGGCTCTCCTCCTGGGCATCGAGATCCACGTCAACGTGGAATTCAAGGGTCTGATCGAACCTCCCGAGGACCAGGAAGGCGAAAGTAAGCCGCTCGAGATGATGACATGCTATTTTATTTGTATGGCTCTTCTGAATCACAGTTACTGTCTTAAAGGGATTTAGAAACCCACATTTTACGAAACCCTGTAACCATATTGGCAACACAAAAAAAAGGAGAAGAAACCTTAAAGCCTGTGACAACCAGTCCAAAAATATAAAAAATGCGTACGTGTCTTATTGTGCATTTACAAAAATTTGAGTATGAATAAACATTTTGCTGATCAGCGCTGTGATCAGGACTGTGTGGGAGTGTCCGTTGCACGCTTGATTAACATACTACCTAGTCATGCACTCCTCCTCAAATAGGCTTACTATGAACCAGAAGTATAACACGAACACACAGATGTCCATATAATAACCAAGAAGTAATGAATACAAAATGACAAGCTATGAATCATTACAATTTTATTTGTCATAGTCAGTTGCCATACCACCGTATCCTAAAGAAAGTGTCCAGTACACATTGGTCCAACATGGCGTTGAGTGTTTTAAAACGCGCTCACTGAGCTTCAGTCCTGTCCAGGTTTTCATACATCCATGGTCTAACAGGTTTCATTACATCAAAACTAATCTGTTGCATTTGGTTTGCATCAGCCGGCAGGTCCGTTCACAGTGTATGGTGTATACCTATACGCATATAATGACATATAATGATAGCAAAATAGAAAACATGTATTTAACATGTATTTCCAAGTACCATCTCAAAGATGCATGGTTGACACAGTTCTGTCTGATTACACATGTCCTGCTGTGTTCTTCTCAGAGATAGGCTGGCGGGCTGAGGTTAACCCCAGGACACACCCCGTCAACGAACTGGAGTTCGATGTCATCATCGGGGCAGATGGAAGGAGGAACACCCTAGCAGGCAAGTGTGCGTGTGTGTGTGTGTGTGTGTACAGTATATACATTATGTGGCTGTGTATCTGTGGTTGTATTCATGCTGTGGGATTCTCCATTACAGAGCCCCATTCATAAAATTAAAACGAGCATCGTGATGTTTTTCTCGCCTACGTTCGTCCAAACACCATTTCTTAGAACTGCCGTCACAGGTTCAGTAATTGTATAACCTTAACTTCCTGAATACCAACGTTGAAGTCATCCTCTCTGCTTCCTTCCTTCCTTCCTTCCGGCCTCCCAGGATTCCAGCGCAAGGAGTTTCGGGGCAAGCTGGCCATCGCCATCACGGCGAACTTCATCAACAGGAACACGTCGGCCGAGGCCAAGGTGGAGGAGATCAGCGGCGTGGCGTTCATCTTCAACCAGAAGTTCTTCCAGGACCTCCGAGAGGCTACAGGTCTGCCTAGCGCTCCACACACCCAAACCCCCTGAGTACAGCTGTACACTGGCCTCAACACATCCCTATTATTATTATTAATGCTGGCATTCCCACATTCCCACATTACATGGACCGCTTTAGCTGTACAAGAAGAAGAAAAATGTGCGTTAACCGTTCATTTAAATACAATTTGATACAGTTTGATGGCAGCTCTCCCATCGGAGTTCACTGCTGACGTTGCATGCCTCCCTGGGCCTTTGGTGTGTGAGCTCTGGTCCATGTAATTGCCTCTGTTGTCGTCTAATGATGGCATTTACAGTTGGCAGTCACAGGGGCAGTCTGCAAGAGCCAATGGGAAAGGGGGTGAATTGGTTTTTGAGCATGACGGCGACAGTGCTTGACTCTCTCTCTTTCTCGTTCTTCCTCCTCTAAGGAATTGACCTGGAAAACATCGTCTACTACAAGGACGACACGCACTACTTTGTGATGACAGCCAAGAAGCAGAGTCTACTGGAGAAAGGAGTCATCCTGCATGTGGGTGATCGGCGATTGGCTTTTCATAGGCTGATACTTGACACGTCTTTGTTTTATGCGGTTGTTTTATTCTCTCTCTGACGTAGAAATGAAGTCTCTGCGTTAATGTGCTAGAGTCCGGCAAGGTTCGTTTTTTTTTGTTTCTTCCGAGAAGGAGCACGATTAAAAGCAACTGCCATGTTTAAGTGTCTGTAGACAACTTTTTTGCTTCAACGTATCAATATGAAGTAAATGTTGATTGCACAGTGTAATGGCTACAGAATAATCGGCGTTCAGATTGGTTCCCTTAGCTTCCCTATAAGCCTCGCATTCACTATGCAGCTCTGTCTGCCACCGGGTCCGATCTCCTGGGGAAAATGAAGGCTCCATTTTAGGCACAAAGAAAACACGGCAACCATTGCGTGTGCAACCAAACCAGGAAGGGATAGCGCTTTTGTTTACCAGGTAGCTATCTCCATTCGCTATCCCCAGTAGTGGAAATGGCAGATGGCAAAACAACGAAGTAAAGCCATTCTGATGACACTACTTATATCTGCGTACGCTACGTTTTTGCGTTGAGTATACTACCTGAATAAACTTCATGTCACGACGGGTTACCTTCATGTCAGTCGGGCTACCAACCCAGTTCGCTTTTCTCAACACATACTGAAGAATTTGTATCTGCTTTCATTTCTCCATTAGACTAAATTAATTAATAAACTCACATTTTTTTCTCCTACTACTTCTTCTTCTACTCCCCCCTCCACCCCGACGCCAACCCCTGCTACCGATACTTTTTTTTGCGCGAAGCAATACTTAAACTTATTACTTACATTATTACTATGCAATGCACATCGTTACAATAGCTTTTGCCTGTTCCCAAATAAAATGATGCCAATTTCACTTTACCTCCTCAGTGAACATGATTCTTTCTTTCTTATTTCCAAAGTGTGGATCGTTTCTTTCGCGGAGATTTCCAAACAAATGCGCGTCTTGTGTTGTTTGTGGTCGCTAGGCTCTGAGGAAACGGAAAGCGATCCGGTTTGTATTTGCGACAGCGGCGCAAACATAAAACCACTCAAACGCTAGGGTGGAAAAGTTGAAAAGATGTCTACAGCCACTTTAAGCAGATTTAGTCAACGTTCACGTCCTTCGTCAGGCCACCTTACAGAGGAAATTAGTATATTTTCTGGATTTTCTGTGGGTGCTTTTAAATCTTTTGGCTTTCTTTCTTTTTTTTAAGGTCACAGAGTTCACTGCTCTTTTGTGTTGGTTTTTAAGTGACACATTTTTCTTGAATGGGTTTAAATGAATTAATTGCCTCCTGTGCACTACCCAATTTTAAATAACATTTTTAGGGGATTTCTAATTGGTTAAAGAATAAAATTGTTCAAAATCACCTCTTAGCAGGCACTCAATTATCCCAGCAGTTAGCATGTCTGGAGCCCAGGGTTAAGTTGTGTGTGTGTGTGTGTCTGTGTCTGTGTCTCTGTGTCTGTGTGTGCATGCGTCTGGAGAACAGGAACTAGCATGCTAAACATGCCCAAAGTTTTTTCTATTTCCCTTCAGGAGGTTCAACTTTTTTTCCTTTCTTTTTTTACACCAGTAATAACAGCTTCATCTTTTCCATTGGAATGAGTCAGGTCAGGGAAGGAGACGTTTAGGAACATATTGGTACTGGGATGGGTGGCAACGCTGCACTGTCCCTCAGGCGTGTGTGTCAGTATTCATACAGAGCTCCACCACCCATCCACCCACAAACCTGCCACCCTCGTCTCATTCCCACATTGCAGCGCTAAGGGCTGATGGGGGGAAGTTTGAATAACCATGCAGCACTTTTTCATTAGCGCAGTTTAAGAATGTGAACATTTTGAACTTTGGAAAATGCATGCATTTTTCCAAAATCTATGGCACTGCTGACTACAGATTAAATTAATAGTTTCAAGGATTCAGCGAAAACTAAAAAAAAACATCCATTTATGCTGGGTGTTCTCAATTTTTCTCACGAGTCATCGGCTCTGTTTGTCGTCATCTAGTATTTTGCCGTATCTTTCAGGACTACGCAGACACGGAGATGCTGCTGTCCCGGGCCAACGTGGACCAGGCTGCCCTGCTCTCCTACGCCTGCCAGGCCGCCGACTTCTCCACCAATCGGCAGCTGCCCGCGCTGGACTTCGCCATCAACCACTACGGCCTGCCCGATGTCGCCATGTTCGACTTCACGTGCATGTACGCCTCGGAGAACGCTGCCCTGGTGAGGCAGCGCCACGGCCACAAGCTGCTGGTGGCGCTGGTGGGAGACAGCCTGCTGGAGGTGAGCGGGATGACACTGGATGTGTTGTGAATGGAGAGTTTGAAGTGCTAATTAAATGAAAGATGTGTGCCACGCTTTGCAGTACCGCAAGTTCAGTGCATCCATTCTCGGCATATAGGGCAGAGCCCTATGCTCACCTTCTGCATAATGGTAAATGGACTGCATTTATACAGCGCTTTTCAAACCTGTAGCCTCTCAAAGCGCTTTACAATAATCGCCTCACAATTATTCACCCATTCATACACACGTTTATACACCGACGGCGGTGTCAGTCATGCCAGGTCGTTGGAAGCAGTTAGGATTAGGTGTCTTGCTCAGGGACACCGCGACACTTAGCTAGAAGGAGCCAGGGATCGAACCAGCAGCCTTGCGGTTTCCAGACAACCCGCTCTAACTCCTGAGCCACTGCTGCCCATAGTCTGAATTCACTATGAGCCGCCTATGCTCAACGCGTCTGCTACATAGCTAAATTGGCGTAAATGGTAAAAACAACAATTACTCCCACTTCTCCCAAGGTGTAGATTTATTTGGACTGGTCTGGGACTGTATTGCTAGTTAATTACAACAAATCGAGTGTGGTTTTTGGTTTTTTCCTCCATGCCTTCCCTCAGCCTTTCTGGCCAATGGGGACTGGCATCGCCCGGGGCTTCCTGGCTGCCATTGACTCGGCCTGGATGGTACGCAGCTGGGCTCAGGGAAACAGCCCTCTGGAGGTGTTGGCCGAGAGGTGAGGAGAGAGTGGAAATACTCCTAATGAAAACTCAATGCCTCCTCCTACTCCTGTTCTTTCTATTCTACAACAAGACACACACACACACACACACTCAACCTCCACAGCACTCTTTAAGTACTTTAGGAGGAAGCATGTCTGTATTAGGTCTTTGGCGTCAGTTGGACTCTCCTTCTTCTCAACTAATGGGATCAGAGGCTCTCTTAAGTGCATCATGGTATACTCTGCTCTGTCCTACAGCTGCCCGCCCGCCCACCCACCCACCCCTATGCTTTCTGTATCAAATTTACCATGAGCCTCAACCTCTCCGTTACCTCCTCCACCGTAATCGTAGTTTTTCATCCCTTGGGAAATACAGTTGTATGCAGAATTATTTGTATGTGGTATGTGGAGTTCAGTGTTTCCCTCCATGCACCCAGCAGTGGCGCAGCACCGCCGCTGGATTACTAGCGCCCCTGCAATCAGCCATGCAAACATTTTTTGAAAATATGTTGTGTGCCCCACATATATATAGGTGCCCCCTACTGCACCCTCCTCAATTGTTACATTGTTATTGGAGAAATATTGTAGAAAAATCCAAAATGGTGTTCTGCTACAGAAGAATAAAAAACGCTTGATGTTACTGAAGGTAGCATAATTAGCTCAATAATTGCCACACATACCTAAAAAAAAAACATAGGGGAAACACTGTAGGTAATTATTAGGTTTTTTTTCTGACCACAGGGAGAGTATTTACCGTCTGCTGCCCCAGACCACGCCGGAGAACGTCAGTAAGAACTTCAGTCATTACAGTGTGGATCCCACCACGCGATACCCTAACATCAGCCTCAACTTCCTCAGGCCCAACCAGGTAGGAACGGAGAACACCACCCCACGTCTCATGAGCCATCGTTTAGTTTAGAGACCTGTCTGGGATCTCTTCTTTTATTTTATTTTGTATGTGTTTACTATCCATGTCACTTTTGGTTTCAGAGAGTAGAATCAATGATCTGTGGAATTGTGGAAGTAGATGATACCAGCCACTGGAAATGTGTATATTTGAGATTTATGTTGTCAAACTAAGGTGTGTGTGTGTGTGTGTGTGTGTGTGTGTGTGTGTGTGTGTGTGTGTGTGTGTGTGTGTGTGTGTGTG
>JAOPJI010000142.1:9585319-9598290 GCA_027122695.1 Merluccius productus
TCTCTCTCTCTCTCTCTCTCTCTCTCTCTCTCTCTCTCTCTCTCTCTCTCTCTCTCTCTCTCTCTCTCTCTCTTCATGCTACTGACGTGCCGTCTTTCTTTGTTTCTCTTTCTCTCCCTCTTCCTTCCTTTCTTCCATCCTTAATTCCTCCCTTCCTTCTCAAACTCTGGGTTAAAATGGGCAAATTTCATCTGACCATTCATTCCTCTGGTCCTCCTCCTCTGCCTGCAGATCACCTGAAGACAGAGAAGGAGCTGACTAGGGAGAAGCAGATCCTCAACGAGATGCTGGAGGTGGTGGAGCAGCGGGACTCCCTGGTGGCCCTCCTGGAGGAGCAGAGGCTCCGGGAGAAGGAAGAGGATAAGGACCTGGAGGCGGTCATGCTCTCCAAAGGCTTCAACCTCAACTGGGTGTGAGGGCACACAAGACCACTCAACCCTGGAATGTCCTTTTTCTTTTTTTTCTTTTTCTTTTCTCCTCTCTGAGAATTGGGGAACGTAAGCTATGGAAACTGGCTGCTACAGAGATTGATCCCTGCTCCAGTATGACCCCACTCATCGGACCGTACTTTCCTTTCATAGGGTTGTCTGGGTTTTATGTGTGAGTGTGTGTGTGTGTGTGTGTGTTGTGCCAGGGCCCCTCCTAGAGGACAGACAGATGGGCAGTGACTCTGCTACTGTCACACCTACAGCTGTGAATGTGTCGAGCGTTCTCCCGCTGCAGCGACGGGCGACGCGTCAGATAGGATGGATTTGTTTTGGTTTTTAACGTTTGCGCTGAAAACTGGCTGCTAGAACCGACGTTTTACGTTAGTTGCGTTAGCTCAAATCTAATGTTTACGTTAGTTTTTAGCATTAAACGTTAAAAAATGAACGTTAGCGTTTACATATTTGCTCCCCCCCTCCTCCAAAAGGATGGTGGGGGTCTCGCAAGTCTCAAGATCTAGAAAGACCGATTGGGACGAGCCACAACTTAGTACCGCTTAGAATGGTTCCTCTTTATAAGAGGAGCTTTGGGAGAATTAAGAAAATAATTCAAGTGTTTTATCATCTAAAGGGAAAAAAAGATGTTGGGTCCTGCTGATGTAAAGGAGTTGTAAAGAGTCACTGTTAAGTATATCACATTTCAAGGTGAATAGTTCTCGTTTTATTGCTTTGCAAGGACTGCTAAAGAGATTGTTTGCGTATTGCAGAGACGTCTCACACTCATTCCCAACTGTGGGGGTCCATTGTGATGGGCGCTTTTGACCAGGGAAACTGACACTCCGCTTATGCTGCCTTTTTATCCAATCACAGGTCAGCACCTGTGTCCTTAATTCAGTCTCCCTTTCCCCTGACAACGATTTTTCAAAATCCATTTGAATGTGGCCGCATGGGCTTCATACGCGCTCATAAGAGTTGGTTGCTTTCAGCAGACATAACGTGTTATCCTCTGTATAACCAGACCTCAACAATGTTGCATTTTTAACCACACATACCTTGATAGCAACTGCATGTCAAGAACAGCGAGCACAGGGTCATGACGAAGTCTGCCTGTGGACTTCCATCGTCGTATTACAATATAGATGAGCGAACACACAAAGGGAATTTAGGAGTTTCACTAAGTAAAAAGCCAATTTTCTCCCCATCGCCTGGTATTTTGGGGCAGCCATCTAGAATTGTGACATCAAACCCAAAGATACAAGAAATGAAATCTGCTAGCTCAGTGCAATAGTTACGCACACACACGCACACACACGCACACACACACACACACACACACACACACACACACACACGGATTTCATATCCCTACTCCATAATGGCCGTTAGTAGAGTGAGAGTAGATAAGCCTACTCGCTTGACAATTCAGGAAGGTTCCTACTGTGTGGTTGTGTTGACATTGGGCTGGCTCCTCTTGTTACCGGGTAGGTTCGATGCTACCGGACTGTCTTGTCGGTTCACCTGCTGCAACCTCCAAGGAATTAACCACCAACCCGGGCCACTTGCCACAGTGTTATTCTATTGGACGCACCCTTGAACAAAAAAGGCCTTCTCATTTAGTTTTCATTGGACACGGTTCCTGTTGGATGTCTGCGATGTTTACTTTCTGAGGTGTAGTTCACATTTTTACGTCTCATTGGAAATACTTTTTTTTTTTCTTTCTTCTTTTTTTTTTAGTAAAATGCTTTTATACAACAGGACTTCATAACAGTTTATTTTTAAGCGTAGAGAAATGTAAGGAGTTCTATGAACAACCTTCGGTTTTAATATCAGGAACATGTAGTTCATCCTTCAGCATTTGAATCCAATAGTTTTCTCACAAACTGTAAACACAATAGGGTGCTCACTGGTTTCTTCAAAGACACCTTAAGCCAGAGGCTATATTTATGACTTGAGCTGTGAAGGAAATGTTACACAATTTCAAGGCTTTTAAATGGTGTGCAACGTTTGACCGATTGTGTTGATATTTATTAATGTGTGCAAGGCTGTATTATATGTTATTATATGTACAAAAAAAATGAATCCTAATTTTTAAATGCCATGTTCACACTTGACTTGTAAATGCTTCATGTAGCTAAAACCGCATAGGGTGTTGGATGTATGCTGAAATGGCAATAAAACAATGCAGTCATTTTGAGTTGTTGAATATATCTTTTTTTATTGACTCCTGACAATGTTCGATGGGGTGGCCATCATGGGACCAGCAGTTATTTGTGGGTGCCACATCTGCCCAAATCTAAAGATTTGTTTCAACTTTAAATTGAGGCAACATGAGGCGCATAGAGAACTGTAAAACATTACTACTATACCAAACTTTAAAATGGTACAAACGACTCGCCATGTAGCAGACATTAAAAAAAATGAATTCAGCACACAAAAATGAGTTTGATTACCCTGCCAGTTTGTGGCGGTGCCAGAATGAATTATTAATTCATGAATGGGCGTGTGAATGGGCAAACCAATGAATAAGGGGAAATACGAACCACTGAAAGCCCCTCTCCCTTCCCTCGTAACGTTGCATACACTCATGCGTCATGCGGATCGGATGTTGGTGCATTGTGAGAGTGTGTGTGTGTCTATGCTCATGGGGCTGAAGGGCTCTCATTGACATATTCCGGCGCATCCTCCTTTGTCATCGATGCCCCAACGTCTACACCGTCCCAGATGAGAGTTGTGCTCACCGACGGCGGGTTAACAAAGTGAGCCGCAGCAAAACATCAAAGGATCAAGGATCTCAATGCACACAAAACAAAACGTTTCTCGACACAATCCTTTGAGCCCTCGGTGCCTAACCTCAACTGAGGTTGGGTTTAAAAACACAGCTGGGTCTCCTGGCTTCTCTTCCTCGTGCGCAAGCGTATTTTATATTTACATATGTATATCGACTCGGGTAGCTGGATCATTTCACTGAGAAAAACATTGATAAACAAAGCTTTATACATATTTGGTTATTCATTAATATGAATGAATTCAAATTTGAAAATACCACTTTACTAGAATAAATGTCACCAGAATAAGTTTCCGGCAAAATCAGTGCAGCAGCATTGAACAACAATGGGGTTTCCAAAAGTTATTTAAAATTCATAGTCGAAGCGAATAATGCACGGATCGGGGTCCGGGGTTTCTTTCTTTTGTCTTGTTACCGTATGAAAATCCGCACACCAGATAATCCACGTTTTTCATTAAGACGACGGCGCCCGCTGTTTTATAGGACTCATGAGCCATTCATCCTTTAGGGTCGGCTAAAACCGTTTTTTTTTGTCACTTTTAGAAATGTGTTCACGTGCTTGTCAGGATAAGAGAATCACACCCAGACGTTGATGTGATAAAACCCCCAAAAGACTACAGAACCACGCGTGCATGGACTGATGCATGGGATCGCTGCGCTGAATATTCCATGAAGTTGTAGAGGATTATCCCGATTCAAAGCTTCCCACACTTCCAATAAAAGATATGTAAAGCGAAATGTGGATTATATAAAACTCAAAAACAAAGTGGAGGCTGAAACGAGGCCAGTTACGTAAAAAAAGGGGGAAGCGGCGGTGAAGGGGAAAGATGGCGGTGCACAACTCACTGGCCCCCACGTCGCGGGGCTCCTGCAAGCAGGCGCTGGGCGGCCCCCGGGGACGCCACGAGGAAGGGGACGTCGTTAAACACCGTGGCGTGGCGGTCGGTGTGACGCAGCGTGACCTGGAGCAGCTCCATCGGCCCTTCACACACACACACACCTGCATGAGACACGATGTGCAACCATGTTTAACAGTAATCCTTAAGGAAAGACCGAAAGAAGAGAAAAAGCTCCAGTTGGCCTTTTTCACTGAAGTGCCCTTGGGAGGCCCAGAGGAGACTCGGCCTCACCCTCCATTTGGAGTCTGTAGAGCAGAGAGCAGGCGTCCACCGTGTCCAACATGGCTCCAGTAGATTTACAGCTTCTGGACACCTTATGGAGTGAGGGCATGTTAGCCTCTCCAACCACAACACACCATACTTGGACTGAAAATGTCACATTGTGGCATTTACCGAGGAAAATAGCTGTCCTGAAAAATTCAAGAGCCGAGTTGACGCGTGTGTGTGTGGAGCGTATGCGAGTGCATAGCCAGAAGATAATGAAATGTTCCTGAAGGACTTGGAAAGAACATAGCCGGGGTTTCCATCTGTCCACGGCTCTATTTTTAGTCAACAAAATAAAAAAATCATCACATTTGACAGGCATCAGTGAAGAGGGACCCAAACACAGACCACATTTATACACGCATAACACATCGGTTTTTTTTTACCAAATACAGTGGCATTCTGTCGTTAAAAGTCTTCGTAGAAAAAATATTCAAACTGATATTTAGCAGCATAATATTCTGTCAGGGAATGGAGATACCCTACCATGGATAGGGGAAAAGACAAAGAGGGATAAATCAGAGTTAGCTAAATACATAGCACATCCCTTTACCATATATTGTTTGAATCTGTTGGATATGTACGCTGTACCTTTCAACTGACTAATGGGACATGGGATCAGAAAAACAGACCCTGCAATGCATTTGCGTGCAATCTGTTCGCTTGACTGAGCAAACTCATTAAAACATTTTTCATTCTCGATCAAGTACAACGCCCAGTGCCGGTAGTTATGACAGGCCAGCGTATCGCATCCCTGGACAAATAAGCAAATACATATATCACATAAATAGCTTTTTTCACGCATAAGTACACTTGAGAGACATTCCTGACACACATGTGTTGTTAAATCTTCTCCGCGTCGAGGATTAGAAGTATTAGGAGTAAGTATGCGATGGACGACGAAGGAAAGGGCGTGACACCTGCCGGTCCGTCTCTGTGGTCTCCAGGAACTTGAGGCCCTTGTCCACCTCGTCCTCCATCTCATGAACGTGGGCCACGGGGCGGACACACACCAAGCGTCGTTCCTCGACATCGCCAGACCCTCGGGAGGGGGCAGGTTAGGTACATTTACATTTAGTCGTATAGCAGACACTTTTATTCGAAGCCATTTACAATTGAGGCTGAGAACAATCAAAGCGTACGATCAATATTGGAGTGATTACACAAATTGGACAAAACTGGACAAAGAAACTATAGGAGTCAGAAGCACACATACAATGCAGGGGAAAGATGTGAAGAACTGTGCTACAGGAGAACCAATTGAATAATTGATTCCAGTTTACCGTCTCAGTAATCAGGCATTGGCCATTCCCCAGTCAAGTTGTGGTTCTTACCACTTCTAAGTGTCTAAACTCAACATCTCTAATGCTGACTGACAGTAATGGCCACACCACAACAACGCCACAGTGAATATTCAGACGAAGGCGGTGTGAGTGAGCAGCCCATTGTACAACCTCAACGGCAAATTCATAATTCATGGAATGAATATTTTTTTCCTCCACAGATAAAGGAAATGTCTACTAATTACAGAATCATGTAAGATGGAGGGGGGAGGGTGTAATTACCTCTTTAGTCATTGTACTGAGTCTCCAACCCACCCAAAGGAGTACAGACCTTGCAGGACACACACACAGAAAAGACAATCACACAATGTGTGGTGTGCAAAGGAGATTTCAATGCACCGTCTCAATATATGACATCAATGACCACTCGGTGGTAATTAGGGGGTGTATCGATGTTTTTCGGATGACAATGCCTAAGGCAACGCTGCTGATTGACCGAATGAGAGTGAATGAATGAATAGAGCCGTGCTTCAATTTTAAACTAGTCAATATGATGATTACATTACAATCGACAGGCGGGAGGTGCATCTCACACCCTTTGTGTCACAGCTGACATTTTTCATCATACTTAGCACCATCTTCGAGGTGTGCTTTGGATTTGGTGTTTAGAAACAAATAAATACATAAAACTCTTTGCTAATACCTATATTGTGCTTTGCGTTGGTTCACGCGGACACTGGAGTGAGTTTACAGGCCGCGATTATAAATAGTATCACTATTTTTTTTTGAAAAAGCTGCACGCTCAACTCAATTGCGTTGATGGCTCGGCTATGGAGTTTAATTTCTCTCTTAAAGACTGTGTAAAGCAAATTCTTAGATTTGTTTCTAAACACATTACACACGTTAGAAAGTCATTGCTGAAAACACTGTAGAACCATGTAGTCGTGCTGAATTGTGGAGACCATTTATCAGTTTTTCACCATTTTCGCTTTCAGGATTTTATTGGCGGGGCTTAAAGGGTACATGATGATGTAAGCGCTACCCTTCGCATTGCTCCACCCCTAACAACCAGAGCGCAGTTGCGTCACTGCTTGTCACATGAGTTTGGCAGTTATTAGTTTTGTGCAAATGGGCGTGGTTTAGCGCCTTCAGCTCTGAGAAGCCCCCAGCATCTCAGAGCTGAGAATAATGCTTATTCTTTCACGATTTTGAATCCTAATTTTATATACTTGGTTAATGACACATTTTTCTATGGTGTGACAAACTCAAAACACATATTTACATTTGCTTTACATGGACTTTAAGTATTGTAAGTATAGTCAGAATTTTTGTAACTGAAAAAACATATTCCTAGTTGTACTTAAGATTTGTGAACATGTAGGTAGTAAATCTGTGAATGGGTTTGCAAATCTTTAATGTGTTTCGCACATGTGTGAATTCATTAAAGAATAAATACACGAACAACTGCAAACTTGCATTATACACTTTCTACAAATACAATAATATTTGTGATTGTGTAATTTTTATTTGAATATATTACGTTATTCATTAGTTCGTTAGTTATTTTTGATAAAAATGCGCACACAAGTCATTGATTACAACTCTACGAATCTCCGCTCCTGCAAGTGTCGAATATGAGATTCCATACAAATACTTTTGGGACAAATTACGTGTCATAAAAATAATTAGAAAAAACAACTATGTGTTATACTCATTTAATTTAGATTCAAAGGCATGCAGTAGGTGTAGAAAGGAGTCTGCATCTGTAAACATTTATTTAGAGCGATGAACCACAGTTGATAGATCGGTATTTTCTTACTGCAGCATATCCTGCTAGGATTTGTTGCAGGGCAAAGAACAATTTGGCTAGTAGCAATGGTAGTGTGACGTCCCCTTTAGCCACATCCAGCCATCAGGCCTGCAACATGTGTTGACCAAAAGGGGCTGCCTACAGCATGAGGGCCAGGTTTAACCATTAAATAGTGTAGCCATGGAAACAGCACATGATCCCACCCCCTGAGAGATACCACGGTAGCCCTGGCAAAGTTAAACTAAATATTCAATAAGCCTAAATATAAGTATTCAAGAAATCTATGGACTCACTTGGACATAGTTCACATTGGAATGAAAATAATATTATAATTGTATATTTAGTGTACTGCATTCTTTTTAAACACATTTAGTGTGTTTGCAAATTACTCACTTTAGAAACTGCAGTACCTAACGATTTGCCCATTGTTGATGCTTCCTTCCTAATTTAAATAAGACCATTGAAGCTTATGAGTGTGCTACTGATACCTTCCTAGCATCACCCTTTACTGTTCTTTAATTACAAAACATTTTGCTGCAGTCCCACTTCATGACCAACACCGCAAATGTAAATGTACCTCCTCACCCCTACTGCCTACATGTCTCTGTCTCTACATTCTTGTAGTTTAGCCTTGCTCTTAGATGCTGGTTGAGATGCTGGTTCATGCACTTTGCGTGTATAGCTTTGCACCCATGGCCACACTGTCATAAAACATATACTCAATGTTCGTCTAGCATGTCAGACTAGGTTTTCTTCACCACTCACACTCATTTCGACTATGGGATTACAGCAGGCCATGTGGGACAAGAGAATGACAAGTACAATTAAATGTTTACTTTTTTTTAAAGCCCAATTTATTTTTTGTTTGTAGTTATAACCCAAAATTAATGTGTGATTGTGGGTCTCGTAGGTTAGGTTGTTAGTGTTGAAAAAACAAAAGTTCTTGATGTTTTTACAGAAGACCATGATTTTAAAAGCACATTAATAGAAAAAAAACGCTAAACAGAAATTACCAGTGCTTCGATGGTACAAGCACGCAAGGGCGAATCCTGCCAAGTCCGCAGAGCAATGCGCCAGACTCAGTGGACATTAGGATTGCAATTGGATCACATATCATTATGATTATTAGGCCTACCAAGTTTAGTACAATCAACCGCTGGCAGAGTTCTGAATTACATCTTTCTGGAGCAGTATCATCCTTGAGCTGTGACAATTTTGCACTGAAATGGGGGGGCTGATGACAATGAGGGGAAATGTGGCACCTCAACACCATTCGCCACAATTTTTACTTGGACAACGTCCTAAATCTGTCCCCAGTAAAAGACAAACGATCTGTCTAATACAGGTGCTGAAATCGATTTGTGCCACCGGTGATTTCAAGCTTACCAAATGGATCAGTAACAGTCGTTCTGTTTTTGCCTATGTTCCGGCTGAAGAGAGTAAAATATCTGGACCTTGACAAAGACTAGCTGCCCGTAGAGATAGCCCTTGGCATGCGATGGAAAATAGGGTCTGACACAACCTTTTTCATGATCACTCCGAAACAACATTTGTTAGCCGCAGGAATTTCCTGTCAGTGCTGAACTCAGTTTATGATCCTCTTTCCAGCACCAGTCATGTTGACAGGGAAAGGAATACTTCAGGCACTGTGCAGACTGAACTGTGGATGGGATGAAGAAGGTCCAACTGCTTTTGCAGTGAAATGGAAGGAGTGGCTGAAATATCTTGACCTGATTCCCAACCTGTAGGTCAAGAAACTGACCAGCAGCAGTGGACTACCTCACGTTGCGTTTGACAGGAACAGCGAGAGTTGCACCTATGAAAATAGTGACAATCCCAAGACTGGAGCTTGCAGCCTCTGTCCTTGATGCTCGGATCGACAGAACTGAAGAGAGAAGTTGATTCAACCCTCACAGCAGAGACGTTGGAAGAGGTATCAACAGCTTCCCTTTACTGCACCAAATGTTGACTCAGATGTTTATACAGTTTGTAGCCTACATTTGTTCTTCATACTAAATACAATTTGAATTTAGTATGAAGTGAAAGTATTTGTGCCTACTTGAATTTTGTGTGAAAGCATAATAAAGGCTGCTTACCAACATGGCCATAGTGTCTGTGCAGTACTGGATTTGAGTTACATAAACCGCGTGCACACATGACAGCTAATTTTGGTGCAGGCAAAATGCACTGTACTAAATAATACATTAGTTGTAGTGAAGGTATGAATGGCAAATGTAGTGAAGTGAACCCTCTTTACGGTCCTCATCATGGAGAGGTGTGGGAGCACCTCATCCAAACAGTCAAAAAGATCCTCTACTCAATCATAAAGGAACAAACCATGGATGACAAAATTCTCAATCAATGACCATCCCATCACGGTAGTATCTGAAGATGCGATAGACCCGGAACATTTAACACCTAACCACCTGCTTCAAATGAAATGAATGCTCACTCTGCCACCTGGACACCTATTCCAGAAGATGTCAACAGGTCCAATACATATCAGACCTCTTTTGAACACCCTCCATTGATGCAGGAGAGACAGAAATGGAATGAGGTAAAAGGAAATCTAAAGCTTGGAGACATAGTGCTGATCATTGATGAAAGTTACTTTTCAGAGTTACTTTTCCTGACAAAAAAAGGACATGAAACGTGTGCCACATTAAGATCAAGATGACACATTGGAAAGGCCCATTACAAAGCTGTGTCTCCTGCAAGACATAACCTGACATGCCAGACCTGACCTAACCTACTCCCCTATGTACTTACAGTACATTGCCACTGCCCTAACATTCCTATCCTAACATACCTGGATAATCCTAACCCCTATTTTTGTTTCGAATTACAAGGTATTTTGATTTGATTCTAAATGACTAGCTATTAAAGCTGTGAAGTATTCATGAAGTTGTATGAAGTACTGAAGAAGTGTGTTTATTTTGAATTGCTGACACTGATTTACCTATGAAACAAATAGAAAATAAATGAAAATAAGTTGTGAAATGAACTCTTGAATGCTTTCCTTTTAATGTGGAACTTTGGACACTTGATCTTGAATCTTGTCACCAATGACTTATGAGTTTATGGTCCAATAGGGAAATGTCGTCTGTAGGCATGGTGTGCCTTTTGATTTAGGACAGGTGAACAGGTGTTCACAAAAGCGGAAGGGCAAACAATTTTCCACAGCACAAGTTGGAGTCAAATTAAAGTACGAATCCTTCTGTTTGAAGTTGAAATTGTATTGATTCTCTGTTTGTTGTTCAATAAAAGGCCAAATCATGACTTTGAGAACAAGAGAATGTGCGTTGATTCAATGACCACTCCTACATCTGGCGTGAGAACTTTATCGTGAGAATGTGAGATTAATGCTCAAAGAACATCACGCCAGATGCGTGAAACTTCACAACCCTGCATGGTGCTTGCTGCCATTTTCATTTGAGAGGCTTTATTACTGCCATATGTCCTCCAAGGTCAATTTTGTTTGCAAGAAATGTTTATTTTTTAGCTTGAACAGCCTTCCGACTGACAAACCCCAATAGCTCTTTATGCCTTTTTTACCTGTACGTTGCAAAGAGTAAACCCAACTCATGGGTAGACGCACTGGAGACCCCAGGTGCGTTGACAGACAGCCTCCTCCCAGCACCATCCCTTTTCCCAGCAGCAGCGATGGTCATTGTTGGTGCCCAGCAGAGGAGGGGGAGGGGCAGCACAGCACCCTGTTAAGAGTCCAGTTGGGGGTGGGGGGGGATAGGCCTTCATTTTGCATTGGGGGTATGTGGAGTGTGTGGTTGATAGCTAGTTTAAGCAGCCTCACCTGGCCCGAGTCAGTCTGATTAGACTCTGGGGCTGGGTGAGGCTGCACACCTGTGGTGCATGGGAGTAATCGAGGCACGCAGGTTGAATCAGCTATCACCACGCACACTCAAGAGAGAGCTCGGACATGGCAGCAGTCAACACCTGCTCTGGCTCTAACATTCTGCCAGAATCTCCAATGAACTGGTTTATACAACATCTAGCCATGTCCTGTGTGTCGGAGGAGCTCAGCAAAGCCACTTTGCGCGCGTGACATGGTCTACTGCCACAATGGGCTGATCACAGCCTAGTCTAAGTCACCGTTTTTATTCCATGCTAGAACGAGAGGAGAGGTATACTCCCTGCAAGACTCTGGATTATCTCTTTAAACGGAACGGCCTCTTATCTGTGAGTCGGATTCATATATATCCTCCTTACATACAGGTATATCACCCTCAAGGTGGGAACTGAAGCGGACGTCACCCGTAGACATCCATCTCAATTCAATTCAATTCAATTCAATTTTATTTGTATAGCGCCAAATAACATAAGTTATCTCAGGGCACTTTTCAAATGGAGCAGGTCTAGACCGAACTCCTTATAACATCTCGAGATCCACCACTAATGTAGGCCTCACACGAGCACTGCCACATCCTACGAAAATAACATTGGACGCCTCCTGACAACTCACCATTAGTAGCCTGGCTAGCCTTACTCTGGTCCATGTTACCAACATTACCTCCTGGTAGAAGTTGGGCTGCAATGGAATCTCCTATATGTAAGCCCAAATGGTAGTCACACTGAACTGGGGTAATGCATCATTGTCACCACTTGGTGTTGAGTGACATGGCCCCACCCCTTGACATTTGCCCCATCGGCAATCCAATCGGATCCTCAGTGGGGCACTAACCACTCTCAAGTACAACCCCTCATTGTAAATTGTGCCATTGGCACGGGGAGGGTATGAGGGTATGGGTCAAGAGCACAGTGGGAAGAAAATACAACCACGAATCCAGAGCGTTGAAGCTGCATAGCGTGTACTTTATTGGTTTGGATCGATAGGTAATCATTGTATTCGTAGCTTTTTAAAATGTATTTAACAATGTGATGTATTGTGTAATACACGTTCGGCCTTTGAATTAGTGTTTTTCCAAAATAAAGTAATTCTGCAACCAATTTGCACAAAACTTGTTTTTATGGTAACACAGGATTGAAGAGAACTGATTAAAGAGACAGACATGTGCAAAATTAGTATTAGTATTAGTAGATCATAATTAATGTGTAAAGTGAACCCCTTGTTTCAGCTCAAATTTGAACACTGAAATAAAAATAATTAAATGTTTTAGTTCTAGGAAGGAGGTGGTATTAGTGTTTGAAAAGCTTAAAGTGGCATTTCCGTTTCTTTCACTTTGGCGACACACATGGTGATAAGCAGTAATTGCAGGTGTGTCGCCACCGACACCCAGTTTATAATATTCATAAAACTGCGAATGCTCGGTGTCACTTAGAAAAGAAGGGGACCTGAGTTCGGAGCAGTGTACAACGTTCACTAGTTGCCTTATTTTACTAACAGTGAAAAAATGGCATAGACTACTATGTTCAAGATCATAGAAAAAAGACGATTTTGGGTTCACTGGCGGTCTGTTTGTTTACTTCCTTCATAGCCATTAATACGAGGATTGTAGATGCCTTGTGAAAGAGCAGTGGGATGGGTTT
>JAOPJI010000142.1:9618041-9633948 GCA_027122695.1 Merluccius productus
GGGGTTAATCACACTCTGGTTGTTTGTGGTTAATGTTATCCTCCTTATTGTAACAATATAATTTATTTTAAGCCTGTGTGAACAGTCATTCATGTAGAACAGGGGTCTTCAACCTTTTTCAGGAGAGAAAACCTTTGTACGTACATTTTTGTGCTTTATTCTGTGCCTGGCCTATGATAGTATATTGATGCCATGTTCTGTTTATACACTCAGTTATGAAGTCTAGGTCTCAGAAAAACTCAAAGTTAGAGAATTTGTTTTCATCAGAAAAATGTTACTTTTGTCAAATTCAGAGTGAAAGCTTAATGTGGGTTTATGACCAGAAACCAAAATAGAAAATGCATCCTTTCATCGTTAGGGGAATATAAACACCCGTTATGCTGACACTTTCAATTCAAATGATTGACCTTATGTAGCATAATGTGGCTTAAGAGTACAACATGCACATTTTTTAAAGTTTGAAATGTGCTCTAAAACACATTGTCACATAGACGCTAGTCTCACAAATCAGACTTTAGATTACTAATCTAAAGTCTGATGGCAGACGAGCTCAAATCTGGGTGAGGGGGCAATTATTTTTCTTTCCCTTCATATTTGTTTCATCCAATCATGTTGCTGGAAGCGGGATCTGTAAGCATAATTGGCTATTAACAGCGACGCAACCTCGGCCAGCACTAGTAAACAGTAAACAAGTGTCTGTATAGGTTTCAATTCAACAACGTGTAGACACTGGCCACTGTAGGAATACACTTATTAGGAGTACACTTCTTAAAATGTCCTTCTGAAAGCTTCATCTACTTGCGTGAATCAGTTTCTCTTCGATAAAATATCTCTGTAACAAAACTGGAAACAAGGCGTAACTCCGCCCCTTCAGTTATTGGTTTCCGGTCCAGGCTCTGTGCCGTCTCCCCCCGAACGTCTGCTATAACATTGTAGGATTGCTGGATCTAAGATTACATAGACGCTTACTTTAAGGCTACCGGGATCTAGGTTAGTTGTGAGTTGTGGTTAATGGTTTTTATTAGCAAGCCTCACTTTTTGGGTGGGCAGGGTTTGGAGAGAATAAGGAGAGGGAGGGGTGAGGATCAGGTGAACTCGAAAATCGTACATATTGTACCTTTAATTGCATTTAACTGATTAAAAAAACAATACCTCATGGTATAAGCCTGCACCCTACTTGTTGTGTAATTTTTATTTTTTCCATATTTTATTTTTTCAAATTGGCGAACCCCCTGAAGTACCTCCCTCTGTAAACCCGGTTGAAGATCACTGATCTAGAATATTAGAGTGCATATAGTCAATGGCTGAATCTGGGAACCCATGTGTTTTTTACAGAGGCCTATAATGTCGACCAGTTGTGCTGCGGACGTCGGGGCAGTGAGAAGATCCTCCACAAGGAATCCAACGACAGCATATGTTGTGGAGACGGCCAGTACAACCCAAAGACACACTGCTGCTGCGGAGATCTTCTTCTTCGTATAGAAACTCAGAAGTGCTCCAAGTGCTGTGAAGAGGATGAGAATCAAGCTCCTTCAAGTATGTTGTCTTCTTTGAGGCTGTCTGGTGTATGACATTTAAAGACATTCCTACATGAAACTCAATACATTGTGTATTAACGATGACACGTCTGTCCACTGTGTTGATGGCTGCCTGCTGCGGATTGAAAAAACTCACTAAACCAGGGTCTTTGTCCAGGTGCTGCGGAGAAGGTAAAGAGCAACACACATTGAATTGGATTTTAATTGAGTTTGAATATTCAAATATTCAGGGCCGGCCCTAGTACACTTGGATTTTGGTCTGCAGCATTTTATGACTCACAGTTGGGTTTCTGCTGTTATATCTTCTTCTCTTCTTCTTGAATTGACAAAAGTTCACTCACCTCAAAATCCTACCAGTGTGTCAAAGACAATTCTGCTGCAACAAGCAGACGTTTGTCTAAATGTAAACAGAATCAGAAGGACCCCAGTTTAATGTAGCTTTTCTATTGGTTCTTTGCTAATTACCAATGAGGTTTGAGGTACTAGAAGCTGTGTCACAATTCTTCCGCCAAACTCGAGCCGTAGTGGATGTGAATTAAACTGTTGTTCTTATCTTATCAGGGAATGAGGCTATGGTGGGGTTAATCACACTCTGGTTGTTTGTGGTTAATGTTATCCTCCTTATTGTAACAATATAATTTATTTTAAGCCTGTAGTCAAGTCCATTACGTTTGGATTTTAACTTTCGCTGGATTTTTTTGGAGAGTTGTAAAACTATACATTTTTGAAAACTGTAATGTATAAGCAATCAGAAAAACAATGTTTCCATTTGCACAGGTGTCTGCATGGCGGCCATCTTGGATTTTTCAAAACGGTGTCCAAAAAAACTAAATTTTGTAATTTCTCAGCTTCTGAATAAGTTAGAACATTGATTTTAACTGCTAAACCTACATTTTCAGGGCCACTGAATCCAATGGTGGTAGTTTTAATGTTCTCAGACATTTTGTTACTACACTAATTTCTTTGCCCTGGTGATATAAAGTATTTACAAGTACTGTAGATGCATGTCTGACAAGCCCACCATACAAAACATCTCTGCTGGAATATGCAAAACTGGTGCAGTTTACATGTCCATCATTTTGCTTTACATGTCCAAGCTTGCCTGTGCAAAGCTCACTACTACAGTGTACCCAGTATACAGGAGCAGTGCCACATAGTGAATGTATTGAGTGTCAACAAGTGATTAATCAGTGTTGTCAATTTAGTGACTTAGTCGCTAGATTTAACAACTGTTGGCTGTCTCTGGTGACTCAAAAACCTCATCTAGCTACTTAAGCGACTTTTTGGTGGATCTGGCGACTTTTAAAAACTCATCTTTTCAGTGACAAAAACATTGTTTTTCAACATAATTGTAACATCAGAGGCATTTCCCATGGTTAAGCAGGGCTGCAGATTAGCTTTGATCTCCAAAAAGTAGCACTGCCCTTTAGTATTACGAACGTAGCTATGTGGGCACATTTTCCAGAGATCTTAATATCATGACGTCAGCTAACGAATTCTAGCGACTTTCGCTGATTTTTTTGGTAACACTGTTCAATTTTTGTCTTTGGTTGAATCCTTCAGCCTGCATGCATTTTCTGTATGATTATACTGGAAACTGACTGCAAGACACAGTGACAAACCAAGTAATAAATTAGTGTTATTAATATTGTTAATGCCCATACTAGCTGTCAATAACTGGTGTTGGTGATAGTGGAGTTAGGGCTGTGCAATATATCGAATTAATATTGTCATACCAATATTGCTGTCAAACAATATCAAATTTAATATCGAGTTGAAACAATATTTTTGTCCTTTGTCTATACTGCCAAAAAGGTAGGTTACACTAAGCACAATACATTCCCCTCCACTTGAGCCATTGCGAGCACAGAGCAGACTTGCTACCCAACACTCATGCAGAACACCACTGTGTGTTTCTCTATGGCCCTCCACTCACACCGCTGAAGAGAGGGAAGATTGTCGAGCACAATTGTTGAGCACAATTATTTGTCTTAAAAAGCAATATTGTCTAAAAATCTGTGATATTTATTTTTCTCATCGAGCAGCCCTAAGTGGAGTGTATCAGTGGTGGTTTAGTTTGCTGCCTGTTCAGGTTCTAATTATGAGTGAGGATCATAGAGGTGAAGAGGCATGTCAAGCCCAGGAGCTCATTAACTGGAAGCTGTGCATTCTATGCCAATCTCATGATGCTAAGAAAGGGGTTCTGATCCAGAGTCCAAGATTAGACTCCTATGGACATGTACTGGAGGTAGTTCGAGAGAGGGCCAGCCTGAGTGATGGGGACTATGTTAAAGTCCAAAGACTACTGCAGAACTGCACAGCTGAGACACTAGGGACACAGAAGGCAGTTTGGCATCGCTCGTGTCACTCAGCTGCAACCAACAAGGACAAAATACAACGTGCAAGAAACCGACATGCACGTGCCATGTCTACAGGACAGTACATGGCCAAGAAGCGTGGCCAGAAGAGAGGAAGCACAGAAATGGCTGACTCAGGCCCCTCTGACTCTTATTCTTCCAAAGCATTCACAAGATCTCATACAAGTCCACTCGATAAGAAACAATGCTTCTTCTGCCAAACGGACGATGGTGAACTGCTTTATCAGATCAGAACTGCAAATGCTGGTAAAACTCTAAAGGCTGCTGTGGAAAAGTCCCAGAATCCTACACTGAAAACTAGACTTAACACCAGCATCTCAGCAGATGATGCACATGCAATCGATGTCCGATATCACAAAGATTGTTGGACAAAACATGTGTTTCATGTGCTGCGAGACTCTAGCCCTGGCAGAAGTACAACTGTCAAAGACACCTTGCTCCAGAGGGCATGTCTGCTTGAGCTGATCAACCTTATTGATGTGGAAACACAAGACCAAGCCTACCTCCCCATGGATGACATTGAAACAACGTATGTCAACATGCTTGGTTCAGAAGCCTTGGAGAATCACGAACCTGCATTCAGTAGAAAGTGGCTGAAAGAGAGGATCCTCACAGCCTTGCCACAGTTGAAGTCTGTTCTTCAAAAGGACCGAAGGAAGTCAGCAGTCCTCTACTCCCCAGAAGCATGTGAAGAAGATATGGTTCATGCTGCAATGACAACTGATGAAAATGATGAGAGCAACATGAAGGCAATCTACAAAGCAGCACAGGTGATAAGGAGGAGTATTGAAACCTTCACCAAGAGAGGCCAGGGAACAGATGCCATACAGGTATCCAGCAACATCCATGATGTCCCAGCTGAACTGTACACTCTTATCCGTTGGGTAATGGTGGGCCCTGCTGAAAAACTGGAAACTGAAAAGAGGACCAGTGTTGTTGACCGGGCAGCACTCACTATGAGTCAGAACATCATGTATGGATTCAAATCCAGCAGGCAGGTCAAGTACAAGCCAAGCAGTGAATCGTCATTTAGGCCACCCCATGCAAGAGAAAATCCACAGGTCCTGGGACTGGCACTGACTGTCCACCATGAGACATGCAACAAGAAGCTAATGAATCTTCTCCATGCTCAGGACTACGGTGTTTCACATGGTCGTGCCCTTCTCATTGAAACTGCTCTGGCCAATGCTGTTGTTGAGAACACCAGAGGGTTTCAGGGTCTCTATGTACCGCCATTTCTGAAGAGGGGAACCTTCGTGTTTTTTGCTGCCGACAACACAGACTTTGCCGAGGACACTCCAGATGGGAAAGGAACCACTCATGGAACGATCATTGCTGTGTACCAGAAGGATGATCCTTCCAAAGAACCAATTGCAGAACCCCTGACCATAGGTGAAGCCCGCAGTCTTTCAGTCACTCCATACAATGTAGATATGCATCACTGTGACAAGCCAAAGCCGCAGCATGCCAAGAGGACACAGCAGTTCACCATCAGCAAAGGTATCCCAGAATCCTATCAACTGGCACAATTGGGATGGGTTGTGGCAACTGCTTTATCCAGGATGAAAGCAGGAGAATCTGCGAGCAACATTCCAGGCTGGACAGGATACAACTCACTGCTCTCAGAAAGCCTTCCCTTGACACAAGTTGGAGCCTTGCCATTGCTCCCCGAGCTGGCACATGAGTGGTCAACTCTGCTAACGGTCATCATGCAAGCAACTCAGCTGAGGAAGCTCGCAGTTGGAGAAGATCATCCAACAGTCATTACCTTTGACATGGCCCTGTATGAGAAGGTGCTACAACTCCTAGATGCCAGACCACAGTTGAAGAAGATGACCGTGGTTCGACTGGGTGAACTACATGTCATCATGGCTGCCCTGAGAGCTCTTGGTGCCTCCATTGAGAACTCGGGCATAGATGATGCCTGGATCGAAGCAGATGTGTTTGGCTCTTCAACGACAAGACAAATCCTGAAAGTCACCCACTACAAGCGAGCTCTCGTTGCTCACATCTACTCCTTTGTAGCTCTCTATGAGATGGTTCTAGAGCTGTTCTTCGAGGACAACCCACAACTGAAAGATGTGTGCCTGAGGGCAACAACTGAAGTAGAAACTGCCTGCTCAGAGAGGAAGAAATCCATTAAAGCTGAATCTGTGAAGCAAGCAAACACCAACCTCCTTGAATCCTTGACCACTGCCAAGGTCATCACTGCATTCCAAGAATGGGAAAAGCAGAAGTCCCAGAATGTGATGTTTAAGTCCATGATGAACTACCTACATCGGGTAGAAACAATCCTGCTCTTCATCGCAGCAACTCGAAAGGCTGATCTAGAGCTGCACCTGCAAGCTGGAGAAGCACTGAGCAAGCTGTTCTTTGCCATGGACCGCATCAAATACAAGCGACTTTGGCCAAGATACATTGCAGACATGCATGACTTGAGGGCCAATCACCCACAGACCTGGGACGAACTCCAAGCAGGCAGTATATCAGTCACCAAGAGCGGCATCCCCTTTGTGTCCCTTGGAGCAGACCACGCATGTGAACAGCTGAACAGGCTAATGAAGGTCCACTCTGGACTCATAGGCATCTCCAACAATGCCAATGCCAGACAGAGATTCTTCATGGTGACACCAGAACTTGCACGCTTGTCGAAGGAGTTCAAAAGCCAATTTCACATGGAAACTGATGGAACCACAGAGCACCATGAGCTTGGGCCAAGTGCTGTCAAGAGGGCACATCATGCAGTCGACAAGATTAAGGCAGCCATACTCAGTCATGGAAACCCCTTTACAGCTGATGGTGACAAGCTGTACAACATTATCACCCATGCCTACATTCCAGATGAGTATGTACCACAGATTTTGAATGCAGATGTCACTGGCCAGAAGCTGTATGAAGACTATGTGGCAGAGAGGATCAATGGAGATGTCAGTGTCTGGGCCCCAGTGAAGAAGGAGAACAACAAGATGTTCCTGTCTGGGAATAAGAATACAGCAGTTAAGCTCCGAGACAAGACTGTAGATCTGAAGGAGACCAAGGACCTATATGGGAGGCTGATGGTACTTGCCAGGTCAAACAGAGACATCAACCAGAAAGAGGCCATTGGGAACTATGAATTCACTCTAACACCAAGGGCACTCTTTGCTCCTGATGGAACAGTCCTGCCATGCCATGACAAGTCAAAGTTAATCCATCTCCTGGATAAGCTGGCAAGAACAGACATGCCTGAGAAAGACTCTCAGCAGTCTCAGAATGCCACCAGCCAAGATGCAAGGGACATGGGAATCACAAACTCCATATCTAATGATCCCCCAAGCCGGAAGATTGCACTTGTGGATGGGATGGTACTTGTGCAGACGCTGACCAAAAAAACAGTGACTTTAGTAACAGTCAAGGATCTGAGTGGCTATTTCAATGACCGCCTGATGTCTCTAACACGAGATTATGATGAGATCATTCTCGTGTTTGACACCTACAGAGAAGACTCTCTGAAGAGTGCTACCAGAGACAAACGAAGACAAGGCAAAGCTCCTGTCCAGTACCAAGTCAGAGATGACACCAACATCAAGCACATCCCAATGAGCAGGTTCCTCTCTCATGAGAAAACAAAGGCCGACTTGACCAGCTACCTTGCTGCCAAAATCCTAGAGTACAACATGGGATCCACCAAGCTGATCATCACATCTGCTTCTGGGCACACAAGGAGCAACAAAGACCTGCTCTTTGAGGACAACAACCACGAAGAAGCAGACACACTGCTGATCCACCAGGCAGTGCTGGCGTCACAGCGAAACCCACCTGATGCACAGCTGGTGTTCTTCTCACCAGACACAGATGTCTTGGTGCTGGTCATAGCAAACTATGATGTCCTGTTGAAGAACACTTCCATTTCTATGGCATCTGGTGTTGTGCAAATTGAACCACTGTGGAGAGCTCTAAGTCCAGAAAGAGCAAAGGCTTTGCCTGCCTTCCATGCCTTCACAGGGGCTGACAACACTGGGAGGTTCTCTCGCATAGGCAAGACAACATGGTTCCAGGTGTACCTCAAAGCTGATGAGGATGTCATCAATGCTCTGCAGATGCTTCTGGAGGAAGCATACGTGACAGAGGGAATGCTTTCAACACTGGCTACCTTTGTATGTACAGCCTACACACCCAAGGGCATCAGCATCAAGACAATCCCTGACCTACGTTGGCATCTCTTCTGCAAGCACATGGCAGAAGGTGACAAGCTCCCTCCAACAATCGGAGCTCTGAAACAGCACATCTTGAGAGTCCATATCCAAACACGGGTGTGGGGACAGGCAGCCATCGCTCAGCAGGTTCCACAGTTGGATCCTCTGGAAAATGGGTACTTCAAAGACTCAGATGGTCAGCTAAAACCTACCACCACAGAGGTCCTTCCAGCTCCAAAAGCCATTGTTGAGATGGTGAGATGTCAGTGCAAATCAGACTGTTCCTCTGCTAGGTGCTCTTGCAGAACAAAGAACTTAGCCTGTACAGATCTCTGTCAGTGTGGCAGCCACTGCCAGAATGATGAAGACTCTCAAGACATCACGTACGAAAGTGACAATGATGATGATGACGATGAGGTGTAGAGACTGTCAAAAGGGCATGTTCCTTCCTATGTGTGACGTTCCATTACACTGACCATGTGCGCATGTCTGTAAAACAATCAATAAAAGAAAAAATCTGTATTAAAATCCATTTTGTTAAGACCTATCCAATGTATGTTGTTGCCATTGGATTCCTTGTCCCTGAAAATGTAGGTTTAGCAGTTACAATCAATGTTCTAGCTTATTCAGAAGCTGAGAAATGTCAAAATGTAGGTTTTTTGGACGCCATTTTGAAAAATCCAATATGGCCGCCATACAGACACCTGTGCAAATGGAAACATTGGTTTTCTGATTGCTTATACAATATACTTTTCAAAAATATATAGTTTTCCAACTCTCCAAAAAAATCCAGCAAAAATACATAGTGAACTTGACTAATTCTTTGCACTTTATTTCTAAGGTTTTTATATTTAATATAAAAATCTGGCACATTGTTTCTCCTGTAATCTTTTAACACTTTATTTTTCAAATAAATATTGTCCAGAATGTCTTTATTTATCCAAGTTTGAGTTCTCTATTTAATCCTTACCTCCTTTAATGGAGCAATAAGATTTTACATTTGTCTGATACCATAATAAAATCAATAGCAGTTTGACAATCAATAGTAGGTTCCCTGTCTTGTTCTATCTCTCTATCTTCCTCAGATGACAGATCTACATCTCCCTCTGTCTCAGATGTTGGGTCTAGTTCACCATCTTGTTCTATTTGTGTCTTTCTCAGATAAGAGAAGCACATCTCCCTCTGTCTCGGATGACTGGTCTGGTTGAAAGTCTTGTTCTATATCTTTCTCTCTCTCTCAGATGAGAGGTCCACATGTCCCTTTCTCTCAGATGATTTGTCTTGATCAATGTTTTGAAGCACGTCTGTCTCTCTCTTCTCCTTTACAATTTTCCCTCCACATCACCCATAGCCAACTCCTACATTTTTTAGAGTCACGTCCAAGTAATCTTTGGGAGACGCTTGTAAAAATGTAGGAACTCCATTCTAAATTTTCTTTGATATTTTCATATCTTTGAAATTCCCGAATCAAGCCTTCCACTCCCCCTGCCTTAGTCCAGTTGCTCTCCTCTGCCAACCTCCTGCCCTTCTGTAGCCTGCCCATTATGCACAATCTAAATGAAAGTATATAGATGTTACTCTCAGGGATTCATATTTAACATTTACATGGTGGTATTTACAAGCAAGTTATTTATGGGTTAATGCATCTTATCTGTCTCTCTATCTGTCTAATATGCCTATACAGCCCTGTCATAAGAAGGAACTTTTTCCCATATTAAGGGCTTAATGAGACAGTGCCACATTACATAAGTACTTTTTCTTATGAATGGGTTATAAATTAATTATTCTGTCATTGTCACCTTTATGAAGATTATATGAGGTAACTTGGAATATATACAGTAAGTGCAGAAAAACAAACATGTATTTTTTTTTAAAACAGCTCACTCAGTTTTGTATAAGTAGTCCCTATAAACAGGAAGCTATTGAATCTTTTGTAAAATAAATATTTCAACAAAAAAAATATTTCAAAAATGTAATTGCCGTAGATTGACCCTGGTGCACAATTTCTAACACACTTGTTTTTTGGCATAAGTAGGCCCTATATACAGGATGCTACATTTTTTGTAATATAAATATTGAGAAAGAATATTTAATGTAATTGCCGTAGATTGACCACCCTTTATTGCACTTTTTTGACAATTGTTTTGCATAAGTAGGCCTATACAGGAAGCTATTGAATTTTTTAGAATACATTTTTTCCAAAATATAATTTCCGTAGATTGGCCCTCCTGGTACACTTTTTAACGCACTTGTTATGTTTAAGTAGGCCCTATATGTAGGAAGCTATTGAATATACATTTTGGTAACACTTAAGATTAGGGACCACATATTCACCATCAACTAAGTGTAAAGAGGAGGCAACTTTAGAATAGGGAACCTGTGTGGGTTAATAAGTGTCAAACTACTAGTATATTAGTTATGAATTTATTGAGGGAAAACTCTTAGTTAATGGCCTTGTAGTTGTTGAACATGGTCATGCAGAATAAGGCATTAATAAGTGCTTTATAATGACTAATAAAGAGCTAATATGCCACTAACATGCATGCTAATAAGCAAATGGTGAATATGTGGTCCCTAATCTAAAGTGTTACCGTATTTCTTTATGGGTCACAGACATTCGTCCATTTTCTTTATAGCACATTTATTCTTATCGATGAATGGTTAATGACCGGTTAACGAGTGTCGGTTGTCGGTCAGAAAAAAAGTCAGAATTAGTATCTCTCCATGGAGAATTTTTATCTAATCGATTTTGACAATGCCAGCGAGTACTCGATTACTCGAGTACACGGTCGCACCCCTAGTCGGTACTATTGAATAAAATGTTACATATCTCTTCTGTACATTTTTACGTATTTCATCATTTGGGACAATCTGATGTTAAACTAAAAGTTAAATATAAAAGTTACACAGTAGCTAGTGTTTATAGATGCCTGTTGCCTTAATGGCAGAAACAGAGTGGCGTGAATAGGTCTGAGGATTTCTGATGGGCTGCAGAATGTCTTGGTGGTTTTTGGCTAAAAAGCACATTTTAGTTTTTTATCAACGTTCTGTTTTGACTGATGATGTTAGATTTAATCTGGGCAGCGCAATTGTGTGGTTAAAAGATACTTTGCACACACACACACACATGATTTGAGCGACATTCATCTATTCAACTGATATACATGTAAATTCAAAAGTAAAATAAATATTACATTGAAATGTAAAATAATTGTTTGAAAAAAATATTGAAAACAATTAAATTAACTTTACAAACAGACTCATCTGACTGATGCTGGATGCACATGGATTCAGGCAGACGGTAGACGGCAAACTGGATATAATTTTAGTGGATGAGAGCAGGACGGTAAAATTAGGTGAGGCCGGCAGAAAATACCGGCAACGGTAATGCTAGACGGCATTGCCGTCCAAATTTTAAAATATTTAAACTTTTTGCCGTCCTCCGGGATGGAATTTACAACTGGATGTTGCGTAGCTCCCTCACACAAGGAGAAAACATGGGTGATCTGGACAACGAGAAGCTAATCATTTTGGTGCAACAACACCCGGAATTATACGATCAGAGCTTGAAATACTGAGATTTTCTTTTTCATCTTCTCTTTTTCATAAAAACATAAAAAAGGGATACAGGTGCAAGTGCAGTTCTCATTTTATAGCTACATGCATTACTAGAATAATTACATAAAATAATAGACAAGAAATATTTGTATTTAATATATTTTATTCCATTCTTTGTAAACAATATGACTATCGGCTACAATACAGCTATCACCATAGCAACATATCGTCATGCATTTTTTTGCGGTCTTGCCATTCCGTTGGACTGTTGGTTTGTTTTTCCCGCACCCTCCAGAAGGTGTTGTCCCACAGCGCTATTGTCTCACAGCGCTGAAGCTACATGGTCTTGCTTTTCAGGAAATGTTTCGACAACAGTCCCTGAAGTTCGGAGTAATGGTCCGAGACATCCTCAGGAAGGAGAGGCTCCTTGTCAATAACCCTGTAAGGTGCATTGTTCCACAAGCTTTTGCAACTGCATGTCACCAAACATTCTCATTCTGACTTTTAGACGTGGAAGTTTATCGAAATTCCATCAGACATCAACATATCGGAAAAGAGACATAACCTGAATTTGGTTTGGTCAAATCTGGTCAAAAAAATAAATTACACCTTTAAAGGGGCAATAGACGATATATTTAGCCACAAGATGTCGCACTAGAGCACCAGCATCTCAAACCACAACGAATGGGAGTGTTCTTTACCTTCTTAACTCATCTCATGCACGGCGCGTGCATTATCATGAATGCGCGGCCGGACCGGACACCAAAACAAAGAAAATAGAGATTACAACACACACAGAGGAAGTGTGCCTTCATTCTCTGGTCAGGACGCCATTACTCCACTATATCTCTACATAGCCAATAGTTGTTTGCTGCTATATTAATGTTCAGGATATCGTCTACAGCCCTTTATTTTCCATAATAACCTCTGACCACTTCGCACCCTCATCTTGGTGTCGAAGCAGAGAGAGCAGGTGGTGAAAGTCTGGAGACCTGGGTTCAAATCCAGCTGAGGCAGCTCTCCATGGAAACCCAAAGTATTAATGTTCTTTTGGAGACAACACAATGTCATGTTATAACCTCCAACCAGATCATAGCTGGTGGCGCAGAGGAGAGAGCGGTTGGTTTCAGCTTCGTAATTCTGGGTTCATGGAAACCTAACATAAGTCCTTTTGGAAATCTAACCATGTCGTGTAAATGTCCATTATAACCTGACCACAACAACACGGGTGTCTTGGTGGCGCAGCAGAGAGAGTTGTTGGTTACCAGCGCTGGAGACCTGGGTTCAAGTCCCGCTGAGGCTGCTCCCCGTGGAAACCTATAAATATGCGGAGAATGAGAAAAAAAAGATTTCCAATTTCAGTTCTCGAGATGAAGAGAAAAAACGAGAAAATCAAATAAAGAGAAAACAAGATGAAGAAAACAAGAAAAGCTTGTTGTTCTCTCCTTATTTTTTCTCGAAATTGAATGATAACCAACAGCTCTTTTTGCTGCACCACCGATACAGCGGCTATGATTAGAATTGACATTATATTTAGCACGACATTGTAATATTTCCAAAAGGACATCATTACGTTTTCATGCTTGCACACTTCTTGCGCTTGAGTTGTCCCCTCCGAAGCTGAAACCAAAGGCACAACCTTGACTACCACCACCCATAAGAGACTCAGAATCCATCACCGCCTTTACGACTGCCCTCAACGCAATAACTCTCCATCTGTGTTTTGTGTCCTGTGTTCCCTCTTTGTGTCTGCTTCCAGTCCTTAAACCTTCCCTGTAAAGTGTCCTTAAGTAACATCAAAGGCGCTTCCAGGTTGAATGTATTATTATATTATTATTACTACTTAATTTGAATTGCACTTAAAATGTTAGCACACTTCAAATTAAGTCAGCTTCAAATTTAATTGCTCTTCATTTTTCACTCCACGTCCTCTTTTTTGGACTTGTTTGAAACTAAATGTGGCCCTTTTGGCTTTTCCTCTCATCATAGCATGTCCCAATGATGAGTAACTGTATGAATTTTAGCTCATTCTGACTTTTCAAATTCGCCACATTAAGCAGCGTTTTCATGTTAGCATACTTTCATTCATTTAAAAATGAATGAAATTTAATACAATTTTCCACCATGGCTAAGTCCAATGGCGCTCTGTGAGATTTTCTTCATCAAGGTAAAATATTTAATTGCCTCGTTAAGCCGTTTTCAAATTGAGCCTAATAGGAAAGAGAAAGAAAAGAAAGAAATACACGTTCTCCTCAATCAGACAACAAATAACACAAATCATGTGAGCCAAATTTACTTTTACTAGTCCATGATTTCTCTAGATTTTCATTTTGATGGATTTTATTTAATTGTCAAGCAGAAAAAGCAAGAGCAAGAGAGCGAGAGAGTAAGCAAAGGGCACAGGTATTTGTCTATATTGCAGCAAGGGTCTTAGGGCTCTTTGCCTTAGTAGTAGTCATTCTGTTTTTCAGAACATCCTTCAAGGCAATGCTGTATCCAGCCACAAAAGTGCACAGCATGCACAATATCTAACACCAACAGACTGTTGACAATTCCCTTAATACATGCAAAGGATGAACCAAAGAGAAGAGCTAATGAGGTCTCTAGACAGAGGGGAGATCTAGGTAAAGCAAAGCGCCTGCAGTGGAGGAGTTAGTGCTACGGTGTTCATTAGTAACTGTCACAGTACATGTTAGTTACTGTTAGTTACTGATAAGGTCTCTATTAGTATACAGCAGCTACTATATCTAGGTGGAAGGAGGTGAGGAAGAAGTGACATATAACATCGGCCGTCGTAATCATCCTTTCCTTTGACAAGCCTTGAATAAAATAATGATGCTAGTACCCCATTTGTTTATCTGTGTGTTTGTGCAGTAGGTGTGTGCACCGTGCAGCATCCAGTATAGGATCAGTGAAACAGTGAAAACATCCCAGCAATGTTTTTTAGGCTTTCAGAGAGCGAGCGACTGAGAGACAGAGAGAGAGAGAGAGAGCGAGCTGCGAGGTGAAAGCAGACGGGGCTGAGCAGTATGGGGCGGGGGGACAAAAGGGGCCTAATGGATTATAGCTGCAGCGTACGCTTCTGATCCTGTCTCTGCAAACAAGCACAACATGACCCGGGTCATGTGGCTGCCTGCGCCCGCCTACCCCAGCAGCAGCGTGAGTATGTGCATCGATGCTGTGTTCTTGGTGGGGGAGACAGGATGAACAGAGATAAGACGGAAGTGGAGAAAAATAACTGTGGTTGGGTTTGTTCCTCGACAGCAGAATTATTGCTGAAGTAGGAAAGGGATAACGACAGGTGTGCGTGTGTGTTTGTGTGTGTGTGGCGTGTGTGTATGTGTGTGTGGTGTGTGTGCCTGTGTGCATACATTTGTGTTTAAGTCAGAGAGAATTTCTGTCTGGCAAGTCTTCCTGTTCCAGTCGTGTACACCCCCTCATAATGAACTGATTCACACCGATGAATTTCCCAATCTTTTCTCAATGACTTCACAATTCATCTGGATAGCATATTGCGCATTTCCAAAGTACAATGTTTGGCGGCTTTGAAGTTGCACTTCAGAAGTTTTTCTCCTCCAACTGAACGAGGAGTTATTGGTAGCCAAGCCAAGCGTCCCACAGGTTGTTGAAGTTTGCCGGTTTGAAATGGAGGGGTCAGCAGTGAAATGATGAGAGTCTGGGCGTTACGATTGTAAATCAGCCTCTACGGAGCAGCGAGGGCTAATGTAGCCCTCGCAGCCCGGGGAGCCTCAATTATTTACAAGGTTTCTTTAGCTCACCAATCTGCTTGCAAGAATAACGACTGCATGCAAACACTCATTTATCAGTCGACTGAGCAGTCAGTATGAAGGCGTTCGGTGTGAACGCCACTCGGTGGTCCGACGGCATGGATTCATGTCTCCAACTGACTCAGAGTGGGCTGCGCTCAAGAAATAGATCTCAAACTTTCGAGCGGCGGGAGCCGGCTTACCCAAAACAAGAAGCTGAAGAAGAAGAGGGAGTATCTAATCCAGGGGTTGATGAAGGAGAACGTCTCCGCGCGCTGTAGATTCTGTGTCCGGTCCATGGTGAGCTATTGTCGTTGCTGTCGGTTTTGTGGTCGGCAACATCGACAACCAAGAGTTGTTCTCTCTGGCCACCGTGTGAATCAGCTGCTGTGGCGTTGGGTTGCAACGAGCGGCCTTAAAAGAGAGAGAGAGAGGGAGGGAGGGAGGGAGAGAGAGAGAGAGAGAGAGAGAGAGAGAGAGAGGGGTGGGTG
>JAOPJI010000142.1:9683820-9702791 GCA_027122695.1 Merluccius productus
TGTGTGTGTGTGTGTGTGTGTGTGTGTGTGTGTGTGTGTGTGTGTGTGTGTGTGTGTGTGTGTATTTGTGTGTGTGTACACCAAATGCAGCTCAAGACGTGATTTGTATGGGATGAAGAAAAGTGCACACTGGTGCACTGTCGGTGAACTACTGCCGATAGCGGTGCCTGTGGCTGATACTAGCAAGGGGATGAAGAGGGCCCCTGTCTGCGAACCGGTTGTGAACGGAAAACAGGACAAAAACAGAGGCGAGGACAACCGCGGTTTTAACTCTCTGTTGAAACTACCGATGTAAGCCGATGACAGCAACATTTTTGTTGCTGTTAAATTGTCAGCATACCGTTTCATACAAAAAAAACCCTCTACCACATAGCAACTCGACCCATAACACATCTCCAGGGTGAGAAGCCAGGCAGTTATTGACTTTATTGACGCAACGTTGAACGCAGATCATTCCTGGATGTAGATTAGACTTACTGCCTGGAGCATCGCTATAGTGCTCCACTTCTAAAGTGGTGTTAATGCTGGCGGCTCATGCGGTGTTGTGCCTTTTTCGCATTATGATCGTAATGCAATCTGAGTAGCTTGGCGAGCTGCATATTACTATATGGTGCCGGGTCGATGGCAGTGGCTCCGAGCATAATGTCAAACGCTATCACCGGAGCGATGAAGCACAAGGGTAGATAATTATGCAATTAGCAACTGTCAATAGCGTGGGCAGCATCAACTGTTGACTTCTGACGAGTGAAGTAGTAGGGCTGTATGCGACTGCAATTATAATAATAGGGAATGTGGAGACGGTGTAGCATATGGCAGATGATGAACGGTGGATCTGTGGCTGGTTGGTTGGTTTTTTAGCAGCCAGACTTGAGCAGGCAGCCTTGGTGCATGGGGGGGGGGGGGATAACTGGCAGGCTGCCTACCTGCATGTCAGACAGTGGTCACCCCGGAGTGCAGGTTCCTCCCCCTCCCCCAGGGAGACGCCTGATTTATTAAGAGGGAAAGCAGAGAACCTCGTGATTGACGAGCTGCTCTGCCACATCCATCAGGCCTCGCTCACGGGGTGCCTAACTTGGCCGCGTCGCTCCCGTGTGCCCCTGCGCCACCACAACCCCGAGCTATATTTGCTGTGTGACATTACTGATCCGCTCCCCTTTTTTTACCCTCTCGAACATCTCAGCATATTGCTCCCTTTATCTCTCTCTCTCTTTCTCTCTCTCTCTCTCTCTTCTGCCATGGCGCTAGAAGTCCGTGGCTAACCTATACACGCCGAAAATGTGGGCAAAGTTGGGAAAGTTTGTTGTTTGTTATCCACTCAATATGAGGTATAATGTTCACATACTATAATACATATTCTAGTGTATTTAGAACTGTTAACTGTTTGTCAAGAACATTACTTGAACACAATTGAAATGTACGGCATGACTGTAGAAGCAGAAGACATAGCTTGGTACAAATACAAACACACACAGGTTGAACTTGTGTGTAATCTTTCACATAATCATCATAAGTCCTTGAAAGTAAAGAATAAGTATGGGGGCTCACACACATGACCTTCGATTTGTAATGGAATAATGTGCGGCCATTCATTCATTATTGCAACTTCCATCAGAAAATCTGAGTGGAAGTGGAAGCTACTGCAAAAAATGAGAAATATCAAAGATGAGTGTGACGGATGGAGATGGAAGGTATGCCAGTATGTGAATAAGGCAAAAAAATAGAAAGAAGTAGAGGAAAAAGAAGCAATACATATATGGTACATATGGTTATAAGTCATACATAACTGTAGTCCTGCTAGTCATCTGGCAGAAGCTGTCTGGCCTATTTACGCTATCCTCTCTCCTTCGTTAGTGTATGCTTGGCTGTTGATCCATGCTGTAATTTTAATTAAAACCCGCATTAAGCAGGAGCTGACAGAGGAAAAAGCTGTTAAAATAGTTATTTTTAACTCTTTTTTTTTTTTTTACTGTTCTACAAAGAGAGAGAGACAGAGAGAGAGAGAGAGAGAGAGAGAGAGAGAGAGAGAGAGAGAGAGAGAAAAAAACTGCCTCTAGACAGCAGGGAGTCATGAATATTATTTGAAAAGACATCTTAATGCTGCTCTGCAATCAGGTCATGACTTGGAGAATCTTAAAAGAATCTGCACAACTTTCCACGATTCCAACAAATTCCCAGATGGGCAAATTTAAAGCTTGTACAGGGTTCAGGAAACACTGAATATGTCAATCTCTCCACATCAGACAAATGGTCTTGTTATAGCAATACATAACTTTCCAAGCGTATTGACAAAAAAATAGTAACCTTTGCGATAAAAGAGGAAACGGGCCGTCTCTGGGTGATGTTTTATGGATGGACATTAAGAAGCAGACAGCTGTAGGCCCAGCTTAGCCATGCTCATCCTTATCATGTTTAGTGAAAGCCCCCACTAAGTGCTGCAGGAGGGACATTCAGCCACACAACAGGACAAGACCCACACTGGGGACACTTGCATAATTGTCTTGCATAAAGCCACCATCACCACCACCACACAGATTTGAAATGCAGTGTAATTAAAGAGGACAACTTTGCCCTGGTTCATTGAAAATATGCAGCAAGAGAGAGAGAGAAGGAGAAAGAGAGAGAGAAGGAGAACCCAACTTCCACATTTGTTCTGCTCCGAGCGGCTGCACATCCAGTGCTACTTGCCAGCAGCATAGACTTAGATGCTGTTGTCATTTGTGCATTTCTGCAAAGTCTTTCAATCAGTTTGGGCAGGGGTGTCCCAATTTGTTTTTTCTTCATCTATCTACTCATAGATAATTGATCCACAACATATCTTAAAATACACAAATTATAATGTGTAGTGTAGCCGATAAAAAATGATTTGAAATGGAGTCGCTGAAGCGTTAAGCAGCTACTCAATTGAAATGCGGAAAAATGAAGAGTGTGAAGGCCTGATTATGTTTTTATGGATGCAACTATTTGATGGCTAAGTGATAATAATGTAATGCAAGTGATTTTTTTGTTGTTGCACTAACTGGCTTTGGCAAAAGAACTGACAAAACAACTCTTTAATGAATGGGGTCAGCACTGGAGCAGTGCACTGAAAGCTATGCAGTGAAAGCAGCATGTGAAGCCATGCAGCCATGTTCCTGGTCGTTTAAACTCTTGTACACTCCAGCCGAGAACATGGTGCATGTCACCCAGGGGTGGACTCCAAGGAGGTCTTAGGGCTTGTACTTGTGTCAGTACTGTAGCCACCCTGTTACTGCTGTTGTGTATATTATTTATATTTATGTGTATATTCATATGTATGTGTACAGAATCTCTTCCATTATGGAGTTGGAATGAATGTTCTATTATGTACAATTACGTTTGATTTTTATTCTATTTTTATTTTATTTTTTATCATTTTTATGTTTTTATGTCATTACTTGTCTTGCTGTCTCAATCATCTTGTTGATTTACTACTACTACTACTACTACTACTACTACTACTACTACTACTACTACTACTACTACTACTACTACTAGCCCACAACGTTGCCATACGGACATCCATAGATCCTAGTCATATTTGTACTGTCCCCAAAACATGTAGATCGTTATTTTGTTGTGTATCCATCTTGTGTTATAACTCTTGTCTTGCATATAACCATATTAAAATCACTCAATTAGTATGTAACAGAAGAGCAGTGACACCAGGACACCAGGGACCATTTAAACCTGAAGGTAGCCATCAGCGAGCCTCAGGAGGTTACCCAGCCAGCAGCCCCTTTCAGATGAGTCACTTCAAACGAACCCTCCAGGCGGGGAAATGTGAGGCCCAGCGAGCACACACACGCGGTGGACAAATGCTGCAAGCCCATTGAAAACAATTAGAAAGAGGCACGTCCTGCCGTTTAAAACACTTTTGCTCAGACAAGGCTGCATCGCTGATGTCGTTGGTTTCCCATTGATTTCTATGTAGCCGATAGAGTGAGAGAGGCATTGCAGAAAAACACAACAATGACGCACAACACAAACAGGCAATTAGACCAATAAAAACTGAAAAAAACATAATCAGTATTTCATTCAAATTCCAGGGATGGGGGGGGGGTTGTATTTGGCACAAAGGCTGAATTGGGTCAAATACTGAATGCCGGGAATATTATTACATGCATAATGATATTAAATACCCTTTATGCAATAAAAAAAAAATAGAAACAAAGCAATGAAATAAAAGAAGGAAACAGAGCCTTGTGACCACAGTTAAAATGAATTATGACCACTAAGTGCACGCTATACATCTTAACCTATAGAGTCATTAATGGGGTGGAAACGCTCCATTCAACATAGTTGTGCTCAGTTAATTTTCCTCTTGATTGAGCCAACCTTAAAGTGTTTTTCATCCTCCATAACACACACACACACACAATAGTCTGTAGTAAAACATGCACGGTAAAACAGTGTGGGCTAGGATGACGTAGAATGTGTCTTTGTACGAGAAACTGGCACACATTTCATGGCTGGTACTACAGAGGGGATGTGAGCTCATGAGATTACAGTACAGAGTGTAAAGCTGTGATTCGGGAACATGCCTTCCAGTCAACCAGAGGTCTCATCGGGCCTGTCACCTGCTGTTCACTACCAGTTGCTACAATCCCCTTAACCACCCTGTTTAGTTGCTTTGTACCATTGCATATACTGAGGCAGTGGAGGCTATCGACCTCCTGCCAGACACCTTGTAACGTCAAACATGACAAATATGAAGGCGAAATTAGAACCTTGGGGCTGGATTTGGGTTTCAATGCAAAATAATGTTTACTACATATTTTTCTGGATCATACAATGGGACAGCTTCAAAAGCAGTTTCTGTGCAAGAGATTCATTTCTAAATACGCAGGCTGTTGGCGAGATAGCATGCGGACCAGCCATGTGGAGTAATGGCGAAAGGAAGAGAGAAAGAGAGAAAAAGAGAAAAAGAGAGAAAGAACGAATGAACAAAGGAATGAACGAAGTGGCTAAGATAGCGGTGTGGCCGGTGGTGGTGGTTGTGAGGTTCTCGTTCTTAGCACTATGGTGTGGTCTTGTTAGATGTCCTGCTGTAATCCTTTGGGACAAAACCATCATAATGAAATGCTAGAAGATAGAAAAAAGCAACACTTGTTAGAGTAACACTGACACATCATGGATGGAGTCCCCCATGAGGCTACTCGCGGCTGAAAAACGATGGACAAACTGGACATTTTTCATCAATCCATTGTACTGGCGTGCTCACAGAGGAAGTAAAGAGAAGCTGGACAGTATGCGATGACATTGGACTCTTTTTGAACATTTCTTTTATGACCGACAATCTGACACTAAAAAAGTGATTGTTTTGTACAATGATACAGTTACAAACAGACACAATTAGAAAATAAAGACAACCTTGATTCTGTAAATAACAGCCGGCAAATATTTATAAATTATTCCATCAATACTGTCAAAGCTTTCCTTGCAGACTTTTCCCCATGTGAACATATAGGCTGGAATTGAGACATTGGTGTACAGGACAGATTTAAGATCTGCATCACTGCGCCCTACACTGCGACATCGGCTGAAACGTCTGGTATGCGTGAGTAACAGTGAATGTGGCTCTGGATGCCTGCCATGAAATCAACAAGCCAAAATGGACTGAGGACATTTTAAACTGTCAATTGACCGGCACATGTGTGTGTAAAAACTGTCGATCTGTAGTCAGACTGTGTGTGTCTGTGTGTATAGGGGGTGGGGGGGGGGGGTATGTGGGCTCCACCTGTGCACCACTCCCCTTCGATCCGCCCACAACAATATCAATAATTAATGATCCCACCTCTGCCCTAGCCTGGATCTATTCCGCTCATGGATGAGGAGGACCATTAGAGGGGCGATAGAAAAAGACCTGCCTGTCTGAATGCTGAAGAAGGTCCTCCTCTGTGTTGCCAAGTTGTGCTCCTTCCATTACATTTCATTTTCTTTGTATGATGGGGGAAGGAGAGGGGCACAGGCGGGGTCGAGGCAACACAAAAACAAGCTATAGAAGTAGGCTATCTGGTATATAAATTGCTAGGTTATTCACATGAACAAAGTTTGAAAAGGGTAATTTATACTCGAGGCAAATTCACACTGGAGCCTCTTAGTGGTGAAAAGACAGCAGTGAGTGAGGGAGCGAAGTTCCTCGACAAAAGCAATTGTTGCCTGCCGGCCTGCCTGGGAAGCTTGCGAGCATGTGAAGCCCCACTCTCTTTCAACAATCAATACACTTCTATTTCACTATTTTCTCTGCAGAGTTTAGAGAAATCACTATTCTCCTGAACCAACACATTCGAGGATTCAATTATCCCCGGCAAAGGCAATTTGCTATCCGTGCCGCCATCATGTGAAGACCATATGAAAGGATAATGTTGGGCAAATAACTCAACAAATAGTTGGATTACGTTTACATTTGTGTCCATGAGAGATAACTAAATCTAAAACTTAAACTGAACATTTAAAAAAAAATTATTCTTTTAATTGGATTCAAAATTTTTATTTCAAAGTCTGTAAAAGGTCAGCTTCTTGTCTAAAGATCGAGATTTATGAAAATAAGATGAGCTGTGAACTTTTCAATGCTAATTTATTAGATGCTAATTTCTTAGAAAGGTTATTTGTGGCCATTGTTTGGGGACTTTCCAACCTTTTAATATTTACAGTGTGTGCCCTCTGTGTGCATTATCTGTGTGTGAGGTGAAGTAAGTTATAATAACATATTTTTAGATGAACATCCTTAAGGAAACAGTTTGCAATGATAGTGAAATGACTCAAAAATATGTCAAGTGGAATTTGTGTAGCACACAGTTAGAAAGGTTATTACTATCTTCAAACATACATTTGTAGTCATCATATTTTCTAACATGAATCTATGATCATGCAGCGACCCATATTCCACCTGGATATCAGTTTTAGATCTAGTTTTTAACTTTTGCTTGACCTTTGAAACAAAAATGTTGGCCCTTGATATTCAGTTTTACCTACACATTTGGTCTGTTAATAGTAGCCCAATACATCATGCTTATTTATAGCGGTTTATAAATAAACATTGCTGTTTTGTCATCATCTGGGTTTTTCAAAATAAGGACCACAGCAATCAAAACAAAATCATTTCAACAGCATGTAAAATCGCTTTGTCATGAGTACAGAAAGAAGTCACATAGCGGTCACGGTACCAAAGGATTTAATAATGTATATGATGATGATGTTTGTACGGATTTCCAAACACAAGTTCAGGCCTTGGTCCTCCATTATGAGGAGGGTCTAAAATATTTACTCACGTTTTACGTGAAAACCTCCACAGTGGAGAAATATGGCCAAATTCTAACGGGGATAGAGAAAGACCCTATGGTAAACACAGCGGACCGGCTTTTTCAGTCGACATTTAAACTGTAAACACCTGCCTTGCTTGTCCGCTCTGCTCTATTCTTTGTGAGTGGAAAGTCTGCCATTCAACTCTTGTTCTAGGTCAGCTATCAGCGTGGGCTACAGCTCCTATTCCATTCAGACAAACTTTGTATTAGTGAACATTTCTTGTCTCTTACCTCTAACTAAAGAGAAGTGTATGTGCAGATGGAGATATGAATCCTTTTCAGATATTTGATCTAATAGCAGCTAGTTTATCGAATCGTGGCTATTTGCAGGCTAAAAGAAAAAAACATGTAACATGTGCCGCCATGAGGCAGCACTTAATTATTAAAACAAATCTCAGGAAGAATGGCTTCTCTTCCATCCACACATTAAATGAAATTCCCTTCCCCAAATAGTTTACGTTATGGACCTGACCTCTGGAACTCATTTACAGCGTACTGGAATAGCCTGTGGTTTTGAGGAGCTGTGAAGGGATGTGGATGTTTTCCACCCATTAGCAACCACCACTGGGCTGGGCCCTGTGATGGGATATTGCTCCCTCCTGGTAGTGGATGATCCAGGCTGCTGTGCACACGGCCACGGAGAAACTACCAGACTTCTTTTTTAGACACATAGCCGCTATTAATACACACCCAATACCCATGCATTTTTTAAAACTTGCACTCCAGAAGAGTAATTTTGATTCAGAGGCTCTTATTGTGTTACGGCCCCTACGTGAGCTGCCATGAAGCACTGCCCGTAAAACGGAAGGGAAAATAGTGCCATGTGCAATATGCTATGATGAACAATATAGTAATTATTCACACATGCCATACAGTACACACACACCTGTATATAAGGGGGGCCCCGATTATCTAAATCCACGATTCGATTTGACTTTCGATTTTAAGGTAACGATTCCATTTGATTTTCGATTTAAACAAACGATTAAAAGATTTTTTAAAATATTACAGCTATGCTATTGTTAGACAAACAAGTCTTCATTGGTAAAGATCAACAGTTCATTTTTTTAAATTCCCTGACAAAATCAAATTCTTAGGATTAAAAAGATACGCTACATGGTATGTGTGATATAACCACTATATTTCTTTAGGAATGTATCACACTAAGGCCATATGGTAAAATTGTAATCATTTCTTTAAAATATAACAAAAACATATTTAACCAAATTGGTGAAAAAGAAGAGCCACAAGATGACAGCCCCAGAAACACAGCCTTTTTTTCCCGATCCTGTCTTGCGATCGATTTCGATTTTCAATCGTGACACCCCTAATATATATATAGCTTCAAGGTCTTGTAGACAACTTTTTTGCTTTAACTTATGAATATGAAGTAAATGTTGATTGCACAGTGTAATGGCTACAGAATAATGACACCATCAGCTAGGGTGCGAAAGGTTGAAAAGTTGTCTACAACCACTTTAATAGAATAAACAGACATACATACAACTATATGACAAACAATGCCTACAAATAGGACATGGCTAAAAGCCCAGCATTCATTTTTGTTATGCGATGTTTGCTTGCGAATTTGTTGTTTTTCAACTACAGGCCAAGGTTAGACCTAAAGAAACGATTTCATCAATATCCTTCCACTCTAATTACCAATGACCGCCATCCTTGACCCCCTACAGTTTGCTTACAGTGGAAACTGCTCACTCAAGGATGCAGTCTTGTGCCTTTGCTTGATGGTGCGCTAAATGTACGGTTCTGCCACTGCCATTTCTAGATATTTATTCTTCTCTGTTTGCACATCGTATCATATTCATATTCCAACATGTACCCTGCTGATACATGTTTTTTCTAGAATGTATCTCATGCAAAAAATGTTTATGTCCTACCATAATGTTGAATGTTTCATGTCTGCGCCTCTGACCAATTAAAATTGCCATATGGGCTTATCATGAAAGGCAATAGGCAATAAAGAGCAAATACAAATGTGGTAATAATGACTAAACTCAAATGCTTTGGAATAAATTAAGCTAATTAGACAATTGCACATTAGCTAAAACTAAAAGTGGCAGTAGGGTCTTTTAATTACACATTGACTGCTGTGTCAGTCACTCTCCCTGTCAAGCTTTATCTGTGGCTTTGTTCCACTGACTGCGCTCAGAGAAAAGGGGAGTGAAAGAAGACACGGTTAAATGTTGTTTGAAAGTGGAAGGAAGATTACTGAATTCACGGGAAATACCCCAAATTGAAGCAGACGGTGTTGGTTTATAAATCAAGGCAGATCATAGACATGGCAGTCCCTAATGCAAGCTCTTTTCTTTTCGTTTGCTTCCTGTGTCTCTCTTGGGCTCTTTTAAGCCTAACCATGCAAATACAGTACTACTCCTCAGGGTGTGCTTTCTCTACATTACTTCCTGGATCAAATCACACCTAGGGATCCAGATGTGATCAGTCACTTGAGAACAGTTGTGGCTAAGATGCTTTGACAGCTGCACACAAAGGAAAAAACCTCTTCAATGGGATTCTTATCCATATATAATACCCATCTCTACCATGAATCCTAAATATCTAAAATAATTCCCTCACCAAACCAGATCAACCACACTTAAGCAATATCAGATATCACATCATTATAATTTTCTTGAGTCTTGACATGGTCTTTGACAAGCTTTTCTGTCATTGTCCTGTAATGTGTTTTCTTCTGGGAGTGCTGTGGCTGAATGTGCTGGATAACGGTATGGTGACAGCTCCATGTGCATCTCCTAGACGCACACGTGTATGCACAGGCGGTGACTGCCGCGAAAGTGTTGTCAATCTGTCACCACAGTGCCGTTATAAACCAAATAGCAAAATCTCATATGGTGGAGACAGCGACAAATGAGGCAGAGCACGTTGCATCTCACATGCTGATTGCGGTTGTCATCACTCATCCAATTGCTGTATTATGTGGTAACCCATGTACGAACACCTCTGTACGCTAAATGTGTGTAAAAAGCGGGTACATTTGTTGAGTTTAGAATTAGAATTTTGATTGTGCTTTGACTGTGCTCAGCCTCACTTGCGAGTCGCTTCAGATGAAATTGTCTGCTTGTGCTTAATGACTCAAAGTCAAAGGCATGTAACCCAGGGTATGTCATCTGTAACCCGACTCCCCTTTATTCCGATATACATAGGAAGAGGATTTGAGGAGAGTGCGTTACCACAGCTGCTGTCAGAGGACATTTGTTCCTACAGCCATGCTTGGGTTACATCCAGCGTGTGCCATCCCCAAATCCCCCTATGCGATTGAATGTATATAATAAGTGGTGTTTATGAGATGGAAAAAAAAGCTTGCCCAGGTCCAGTCTGTGAAAGCCCTCAACACTACTCTACTGTATTGTGTTGCAGTGTTGACAACCTGCGAGAGACAGGCTTCAATAATCAATGAATGGTTCCTCATTATGGTGTCAAGCAAAGGTGGGACCTCACCCACCATTTTTATTTATACAGATACTGAGGTGCCAAAAGAGTTTCCTCAATCAGGATTGCATCCAGTAAGGTTTATGACCAATACTATGATAATATGACCATTTAATGGCATCTCAAGTAAAAAACAAAAGTAGAAAGAATGAAAATATAAGTAATGTTGTTATTTGACATGTCTATTTACAATCTAGATTGCATTATTATACAACAATGGCAAAAATCCCTTTCAGAGCCTGTCCCTCTTCTGTGTTTTTATTGCTTCTAGACAACCTGCTGGGATTGGTTCCGCCATTGGCTTCCACAAATAATTGTTTAAAACGCCAAAAAAGGCTGAGGCAATAGCTTTTGATTCAAATAGAAAACACATTAGGCACTGAATGCTGGAAAGTTCAGTACCTTTTTATCTCCTACCGCAGAATATCAAAGACAATTGTTGTTTTTACCCTACGTGCCTAAACTAACAATACCTTGTGAGGCAAACATACAACCATAGCAGATAGCCGTTAAAATGTAAATGTATACGCTCTGTCACAGTCAACATATGAAGCATATGCTATGGCGATCTTGGCTGATTGATTTAAACACAAACAAGTCAACCACTTCCACTGACTCACTTGTTTGGTTGTTGCTGCATAACACACCAGTGGTGTGCAGCAACACAAACATGTTAGTGAAGTGAACAGTAAACACAAGGCATCTCCCGGGTTGAGACTGCACTCCACCACTAGCCATCTCTTAGTCAACAGCCCTGCATTTGAAATTGAAACTTGACATCATGAGGATCCTGCCAATCCACTCCATATGTCTCTGTAACCAGCATTGATGGAGAATTGTCGTGTCATTATTTGATGTTTTGCTTTCTGCTTCAGTGAGAGCACATCCTCTGCCAGTGAATGTGCATCAGAATGAAAGAAGCTGTTTTTACCTTTACTTACTCTGGAAGTTAAGATTCGATGAACCCTCTCTGAGGCATATTGGGTTCAGCAGTGTAAACACCAAACTTCACTTATCTGCAACCAGCCAGATACTGTTGCCTGGGAGTGTTCTGTGGTGATATTGGCCAATCAACTCCTCATAGATAATGACGCTAATCTAATCTATTCTTGTTACTGCTTCAAACCATCGACCGTCCGACATCCATCTGTCACTGAAGGTCTTGTGTCAATTAAATGACTTAAACCTCGACAAATAGACTTTCAATGTCATTCAGCCTCAATCGCATCCCTTTGTAATTTCTGCTTCTTATGCAGTGTGTGTCATGTGGTTTCGTGATGAGCCATCCAACGTGTATTATGATGACATGTTAATGCAGACATGTCAGCCATTTGTCAAAAAAGAGAGAGAATTAAAGAAATCTAACTCATCCACATCGTAGAAAAACCAACCAACCATAATCTCACCGAGATATGAGAACATAAAAAAACATGCCGTGGGATAGCACTTTTTCACCCTCTCACCTCATTTGCGAGGTAGCTCTTTGATGAAAAAAAAGAAGCTAACACAGGCTTTTGAAGATAGAGAGAACCCGGCCTACCTGAGGCAGAAGTCACTTTGCGTGTACATGAAATTATTCCCTGCCAACAAATTGATATGTACATTTCACACATGAGCACAGCGAACCACCCTGTGGCTACCATTCTTGCCTTAACCATCTGCAGTTACCGCTCCATCTGTCTCTGTGTATTTTTGGTGAATTGCATCATTCCGTGAATTGGTCATTAAATGTGCCTCCTCTGTGGTTTCAGGGAAGGATTCAGGTTAAGGTTTGACTGATGCCAGTGTCAACAGATCTAATAAGACCATGAACAAGTTTATTGTCTGGGATATCTACTGGCTATCATTGGACTAAAGAACTGGTATTATACGGCTGGAGATCTACACTAGCACACTATTTGCAGGCTATTCGTAGGTATAGAAAAGATAATTCTGGTGCATTGCAGCCAGTGCCACACATTTCCTTCCATTAACTATTTAGTACAGGCATAATTATGAAAGATGCATGGAATATTGTTAATGTGGATTAGTCAAACCCAAGAGCAATGAGCATGCTTAATGCATGTCACGTTAATTCTGACTCTGATTACATTTTCCTTTGACTCAATGGTTAATTCATCTTTTCAATGACAAATACTATTGTTAAAATAACATATTTATTTATTTATCTTATCTTATATTTCTGGTGTTTATTGCTAATCACATTTTATTTATGTTTAATGTTTGCTGTTAAACTAATGTCAACATTTATCTGATGCAATTTATGGAAATGTTTCATTTGCAGTAAATCAAGGACAAATAGGAAAAAAACCTTCCTAAATGACTAGAATAATATTTATTGGTTTGTTCTTCCTGCCAGAATAATTTATATTTATATTCGAAGCTTCCTCATCTCTGATGAGGTTTTTCTTCAAAATGGTCAGACTAAACAATTTATTCACTGAGAGAAATCCGACTGAGGGAAAAGGGATTTATCAGAAATTAAGGGTGGCTCACTTCTATGATTGAAACAAGATGCACTGGAATAGCGGGGGCATTAATGGGCTGGCCTGTGTCACTGAGTCGCACGCTGAGCAGAGTGTGGTGAGATTGTGATAAGTGCGTTCACAGACAACACGGTCTGTGGTAATGACTACTCGCCTCCACTACAGATGAGACCCATTCCTCTGAGACGGAGACAAACTCACTCGTGATGATAGACTTCTTCAACTGGGCTCGTTCCGAAAATGTCCACAACTAGCGACATTGAGCCACTCATTTAAAACAAACCTGTGTGGTGCCTAAGAAAGCATACGCAACGTAGATGAATGGAATTAGTTTAATGGTTGCATGTAAGTACGTATTTATAAATGAGATGTCAACCTTTGACATGGAAAAGTATCAACGTGTTGAAACATTGCAGATTGCAAGATAGCATTGGGAGGGTCTTAAGAAGCAATTTGTGATCTTAAGATATTGCATTTCCTTTTCATGCTCAATATAGCAATTTCCCAAACCTAATGACTCCATGTTCTTGATTCTTGTTTCACTCCTCCATTCAAATTCAATGCGTCAGTTCAAAGGATGAGGTACAGCAATATAACCTAATAACCTAAGACATTCAGATTTATATTTCTTTACTGATCCCGGGGTCTGGAGTAGTTGAATGCTCTCCTTACCCTAGATCTCTCATCATGCAAGAACTAGAGACTGTTATGTGCTCTGCAGTCAACCTGACACTTTTGGATTTCCAAGTGTAGGAAGATAAACCCCAGGTTTTCTTGCAACAGAAAGAAGGCTCGGTTGTTTTGTTTGTGATAACAAAGTGGTGTCAAATAAAAGAGCAGCGACAGCCAGATTGGAAATGTAATAAGAACGGGACATGGTGAGTCTGCGAGTGTGTGTGTGTGTGTGTGTGTGTGTGTGTATGTGTGTGTGTGTGTGTGTGTGTGTGTGTGTGTGTAAAGCAACCATGAGTGTGCATGCACAAAAACACAGCAGTAATATCCCTCAGGTGAACAGCCAGCAAGGCAAGTTTCTTCTTATCCCCTGTAGAAATGCAGGATACTCTCTGAATGTTGCATTTTCCTCTGTAGAACAGAAGTCCGCTGTCAAATACAAGTTAAACACAAATTGGAGGCGATATGAAAGGCAAAGGAGTTCTGAGGAAGATCTAGGATACGCAAGGAAGACAATACGATAATAAGGACAACACTGGCATGCTGATTCCTTACAAGAGCTGACACAGTTTTGCACAGGCTTGCACACAATAGCGTTCAAACAGAAATACATCTCTTCATTTACTGTATGGAAGAGAAACAAATGATAGCAGTGGAGCCTCTCTAACATTTCCATACGCCTCACTGTTGCTCCGCACAGATGCTTTAGGTATTAGGGTCAAATTAATAGTCGGGATGGATTTATCTGACCGTGGTCACAGGCTACTCTTTGACTCCTTTCATCGTGTGGAAAACAAATAAGTCTGTAACAAGTACTTGTGTTTCATTGGGGATGCTGTCAATAGGAAAAACATAAAGCCATGCTAGCTACTCTTTGAGGATTTCATGGTTAAATTTGATGCAGCATTTATGACTGAAATAGAAGCAGCTACATTACCTCGGCAGCTCATCGCTACACATTTTGTGCAGATTGTTGAGATCTTGTTACAACCACTTATATGTGGTTCATTTTTATCCCCTTTCCCAATAAAACACTCAAAATAGCCCAAATAAGTTTCTCTATATTGTGAAACGCTGCTTGAAATGTTTTCTGGGTCCATTACAATTCAAGGCAGTGAATGTGGGAGTTTATGAAGCGACTGCACAATGACACAAAGCACAGGCTGAAAAGAGATTAAAAATTACGGGAAGATTGTGTGTGGAAACAAGCAAGTAACCATTCTGGGTCTTTCCCTTTTGGCTAGAGTAAACAAATGCAGATAGACAGCGGGAATGAGGGTTTGATATGTGCGTTTGTGGGAAATAAATCCCAATTGAGGCAGCCGTGAGGGAAGTAAAGGGGTGAGGGGAGGGAGAGTCCTCAGTCCCCCTTAAATGATAAATCCACTGTGCTCAGATGCTTCCCCCCGGATAACTTTGTTGGTGACAATAAAGCACCATCCTCTTATGGATTTCCCAGAAAACCAAAAGGAAAAATAAAATCAAGGGGATCCCTGAGTGGTGCAGACGACACCACATTTAAGCTGTAGACCGCATATATATCCAACCAAATTAAGTTAAATCCTTGTAGGCCAACAAGGAAATAATATTCCTCAAGCCATCTAAACAAAGTGTGAAGAGCAAGGCCCCGAGTGAGAAGCATGGATTTCATCTGATTTGCCTTTGGGTGAAAGAGAAAGTGTGGCGTGGTGGAGCTAGCAAGCTTTACCATTCTACATTAATTAGTTGGAGCTTAGCATTGATCTTCTGGTCAAAACAGTGGCTAGTTTACAGCTTGCTTTGAGGTTCAAGGCAGAAAACAGACTTCAATTTCAATTAAAAGCACTAGATTTGCATACGATATTCAACATGTTCCGCAATGCCCTTAAAACTTCGTGAGGGACACCATATCCCACTTTTTGCCACATATAATGCAAAGAGACATTTACAATATTGAGTTGACGGCGTTAACCGTGCCGTCATGTGCCGTACGCCTTATTGACTGTACATTGCTTTGGCTCACCTAACCATCCCCTGGGGGGGACACTTTGACATAAAGTCATTACAGTGGCTGCTGATTATGTATGCAGAACTAATGACGCTACTCTTCTATTGTCCTCAGCTTTTTTGTTTACTGTCTCTCTCCTTCCCTGGAAATTAGTAGTCTACATACATCTACAGTTCAGCCAGTGTACCGGCTGAACTGTGAAACCTCTTAAGTACGTAGCCCAGCCAGCCCCACAAAGACTGAAATTCACAACATAAGTGGTCTCACGATTAATGTCCCCAAATGTCCCCATGGCTTGCAAACTGATGGCATTAGGTATTAAAGTAGCTATTACTATTTGTATAATGTTTAAAAAACTGTAAATAACTGAAATAATCAAAAAACTAATGTCTGCTGTATATTTAATGTTTTGGTCATGATTGATGGGGTCATGACTTATCAGGTGATAACCATGTAAAAGTCAATAAAAATACAACTACTACATTTGCTTTGAAATCAGAAATGGTTTGAAGGGATTATCTGGGAACGCTAAAATCCCATGTGATCCCCTTGCGTTATCTACAGTTTCCACTCCAAGTGTGAGGGACCCAGATGATATTGTGAAAAAATAGGGCTGAAGGGCTAGCTCTCAGCAAATGTCATGTGACAGTCAATATCTTACTGACTGGCATTTACCCTCGCCTTTGATCCCCATTATGCTAGTTATCATTATTCCCAAGATCGTGCCTCGCAGTGATCTCTGTTTATGCATCTGCTCTTTCGGTTGTTCAGCTGCCAACGAAAACAGTCCCAATACTTTACATAATACGTGTCTTGAACCCTGCCTGCTTCCCATGTTTTAAGCTGGTTTACACATTATCAAGAAGAATGTTTTCTGTGGAGACATTGGATCCCAGAGGACTAAATCAAACCCATATCAATCATTTATCAAAATAAAAATTAAACATAGCATCAAATGAAACGAATGAGAGATATCTTGTACATGTCTATGTTTGTCTCCTCTAATTTATAATAGCTCTAATTTATGTCTAATGTTGTCACCGCTATGTTGTGTTGTACGGGAGCATCTCTGTGCAGAGAACCTACAGTGGAGATGAGCTTCACAACCCCCGACCATGCAACACCTCAGCTCCCCCATCTCACCTACACCCCCACCATTACTATCAACCCCCTCTAGGCTTAGCAGCATAGAGACGCTCTACACCCGTGTTTATCTGCTGTTGTGTGCTAATGAGCAGCGTCGGCATACACCCACCATGGCCAGGAAACCGATGCAGAATGGGGGAAATGTCTAAATTAGTTTGCACGATCCATCTAAGAAAGACAAAAGAATTAGGTCTGTCAATTTCAAACCAAGGCGTATAGCTTTCATAAGGGAATGCCAATCACAGGGCCGTGAATGCACATCAATAAAATATGATCTCAGTCTCTCTCTCTGTAAAATAAATGTAAGAGTTTGACCTCCACCATGACATCCTATCTGAATAATCTTTTTTTTGTTTTTTGTGGTTGCAACAACACACTGTAATGACATCCTAGGAGGCAGCCATGCACGCTCTATATTGATGGAATCTAGTGATTGCCTTGAGCCTAAAACTATCACAGTCGCGAGGACTAATCGGTTACATAAACAGGCGGAGGGCTGGTACAGCATACACTGTGCTCTCTCCCACATCCAAGAAGAAGAACCCACAATCAGACGGCATGCTGTAGTGCACAGCATGCCTGGACGAACTCACAGGCGCCGGGTTCACCTGGCATAGGCCGATTGCGTCTGTAATATTCCCAGTGATGAAATGGGGTAAAAACACCCTAAATCTTTTTTTTGATGATATAGGCTAGTATTGAGCTGCATTAAAAAATCGTCGAATCGCGAATATTTTCAAGGGTGCATTGGCCGTTCCTCTATTTCTGTTCATGGTGTTGTTTAAAACGGGATTGCATTGCACACCGGTCTTCATAAAATCCCATGGAGAGACGGAATCCAGAAAGATTGAGGCATAGACGTGAATGATAAAGAGCACATGTACGTACGTGCCAATCCCATTCATTTTTCAGCACCATTCTTTGTGGCGCCAGGGTCTTTATGAAATGAAATGTCAGAAACAGCGAAATGTCAACTCCTGTGATTTAGTCGCTAGTGAGACCTCCTGCTCAATTCCTTTTGACAATATGCAGCCGTACCCTGCACATCCGCGTTCATGAGGGCGAACACATTTTCACCGTGCTAACGAAAGTTCCTGCGTTGATATCAGTGGTGCCCTGCTCGTTATATTTGCAACAAGGATGCTAAGCTGTTGCATATTTGAAATATGAATATCAAATGAGCCTCAGGCATTTCCAATCTCTGACAAATGCAATAATTCACTGTGTCATGTGTGTGTGTGTGTATGTAATTACTCTCGCACTTGAAATTATAGTTTTTTTCTCCGATTCCCACATTTCTGACCACGATAAGTAAACGACGATACTTGTCTTGAATGAAATGGATTAGCAATAGAATTAGAGCAAGGAGTAAAGGCTGGTGTAGAGCCAGTCTCCATCAGAGTACACACAGATGAGAGGAGCAGGGATGGGGGGGGAGGGGGGGGGGGATAAAATCCTTGCTCACAGCAAGGGTGCATGAACACTGATCTGCTCTAAACGCTAACACTGAGGGCTTAGCATCAGTCCCCCTTATCACTGTTGCCAATGTCACTGTCACCAAAGTCCTATCACCATGTTTGTGTTCATGTGTGTGTGTGTGTGTGAGCTAACGTGTCACTGCCAAATCATCATCACATATTGTCAACGCAATGCGCACACTTCCAATCAATAGCGACAGGAGAATGTGAAGTGATGCATTCGCACAATCCCGGAATCTGAGGAAACTGTGTTCTCAATCTGGAGCTGCACCACCACCACCCTCCACCACCTCCACCCACCACCACCCCCACCCCCCACCCCCCCCCCCCCCCCCCCCCCCCCCCCCCCCCCCCCCCCCCCCCCGCGGTACACCAAAATTTAAAAAACCCCCCCCACCTAACCCGAGGGGCA
>JAOPJI010000142.1:9719243-9731177 GCA_027122695.1 Merluccius productus
GTGTGTGTGTGTGTGTGTGTGTGTGTGTGTGTGTGTGTGTGTGTGTGTGTGTGTGTGTGTGTGTGTGTGTCAGCTGCTGGCAGTCATCTTGGCAGCACACAGAAGTCCTTTTGTCAGATGGTGTGTCGGTTAGGCTGGACTCGGTCTGCGTCTACCACTCCTGTGGCTGTCGCTACTGTATGGTAACTTTCATACCAAAACGTCCAAACAGAGCGGACCTTGTAGAGCAATTAACACAGTGATGTCCCGTGCTGTGACACCATTTCATGTGCCACAGTCAAAGTGACTGTGGCACTTGACTGTGGCACTTTGACTGTGGCATCCAGATATTATGGCACACATAAAGGCATTTCCAATCTACAGTTATTTTTCCATTGTGTTGAATCTTATGAGTTTAACTTATTTTTACTTCTATAGGGACAGATGTTGCCTGGAATTAAGTCGTTATTAGGGCATCGCGGCCAAAATGTAGGGTATCAAGGCCAAAACCAATGGTGCAATAACAAGTGATAATTACACTGTATGAAAACAAACAGTATACAATCAACAATAAGGAGTCAAAACATACAAAACGTAAAAACATACATTAATGTAGAGCTGCGTGCAGGGCATTGATTCGCTCACCCCCTCCTTGCCCTGCGAACATTAGGGTTGGGTCGGTCGATTTCCGGTTTGTCCGGTGTACGAGCCTAAACCGGTTTGAATTTATGCAAACCGACTGAACTGGCATTTGTCATTATGAGACGTTCTGGCAAATTATACAGTAGCCATTATGGAGATCTAATTTCAGTAGATTGAATTTCATTCAATAATGAATGGATATTAAACAAATATTCACGCTCTGTAATAAAGCGATCTAAAGCGGGACGCGATAGACACATTCAGTGGTCCAAGTCACTGCGGGTCTTTTGGAACATGACTGGGGATCACCTCTCTATTTTCCCCCGCTTTAACACCATTGCTTCGTCTTTTGTATGAATGTCCAATATCTTTCTAACTTTAACTCGGTTTGACGAGATCAATACAGAGATCAATATAGATCAATGATGGATCAATAAACAGTTCTTGACATAAAGTTGTGTTTATTTACATCCTTGTTTTGCATACAATCACGACAATCAACTGCATTCAAAACAAGACTTTAGAAGACGTTAACAGCTCGGCCAGATCTTTTTACAATGGACGAGATTATTTTGACGTGGCACTTGCGCGTCAAGGTTTTGTATGTTGGTCTGTCATCAGATCTAACATGAAATACAGTAGTAATCATGTTCTCTTTTCCATTATTACTGTCATGACATTCCTATATCTTAAGCGTCTATATCATGTTTTATTCGGTTATTATACAATTGTTAGTTCCGACCAAGCAATCTGATTGGTCAACTAGACATTTAGACCGTGCTCAAATCAGCATGACAGCACACCTAGCCGTGCTGCCTCATCTCTATAAATATTACTCCGCCATTGTGTAGAACTATACATATTTCCATGGCAACAATGTAACTGCCACTATAGGAGTAGAGCTAGATCTAATGCAGTCTTTTGAACACAGCGAGAATGTAATTGTGATCTGGGCTATACAAATAAACTTGACACTTTGTGAAAATAGATTCCTATATACTGCAGTACGCATGTTAAGCGGACGAGTGCCGGTCGGCTATTGCATTCCATCCACTCTCCCCTCAGGTAAGGATGATATTCTGCAGCTGTTCCTGCAGTAGGATGACAGTGATGTGACCCCCATATCAAGAACCCATATCTCTCTCAAGCCCGGCGCTCCTGTTTCACACAACGAGCGGCTTGAAGAGGGCAGCGTTAATCTCAACTCGCCCATGGAATAAATGAGATGCCGGCTCCCTGCCTGCGATGCTATAGTGCTGCCCAATATTTAATGCAGCCGCTCCATTGCCAGAGTCCACAACAAGTATCTTTTTATGCAGCCATTTCTCCCAGTCTCTCACTCTCTTTCCAGCATACACACAATCTCCTCTGATGTTTTCTGTTTAGACAACGACCTTCAACAGAAAACCCTGCAGTAATGTTTCTCCACCACGCTAACATTTGCGTATTCATATCAAAGCACAGAACCCAACTGACACCATGGTGCATTTTTTTAAAGGCATAAATCTCAGCTTTTAACTAAGTACTGGCCTGACCTGTCAAAACCTTTGACTGTTCAAACTTTTAGATATGAGTTTTAAAAATAATACTCAGTGATCAATAATATTGTGGGTTCTTTTGTTTGGCGTGTGTGTGTGTGTGTGTGTGTGTGGTTGCTGCATATGTGTGCATGTGTCTGTGTGGGTGGTGTCTGTGTGTGTATAAATAAGCTTTGGCTATGTCCTCCTGTAACTGTGTGTGTGTGTGTGTGTGTGTGTGTGTGTGTGTGTGTGTGTGTGTGTGTGTGTGTGTGTGTGTGTGTGTGTGTCTAGCTGGGAGGAGCCGGGTGTAAAATGCAGGAATCTGAAGGAGCCAGGTCAGTCGTTCCCGATCAGATTCATCCAGACTTTTTATTTCCCAGTTCCCAGTAAAGAGTGCGCTTGGCTCCGGCCAGTCTCAGAATGAGGTATTCCTGCCACATCACAGGTGGAGTGGGGGGGGGAAGCAACTGCCCAGAATGCCTAAGCAGAGAAATACACACATTCGAGGAACAGGAGGCTGGGTGCGATGAGTCTGTTCCCTCTGCCAGTTATCATGACCACCCAACACTAGCACAGCAAGCTTCGGTCTGCAAAAGCGTCAAAATGTGCGTTCTGCCGACACAACGGACGTTCTTTTAATGCTAATAGGAAATGTTGTAGGTAGCGGTCTGTGGTGGTGGTCATACAACGATTTTGCCTCTAGGTAGTCCTTAACTAGTTATTTATTCATACGCTGCAGCATGTGTAAACTATAAGTCGTCAAATACCGTCATCACCCATGGCTGTTTCATCGAGCTGCAGTGGAACCAACAGGACAAGAAGGAAAGGTCTCCCTGGCCTTTATCTGAAACTCCTTGGGCTGTTTAGGGCGGAAGGCATCCCGCCCACCTTTGATAAAACATTGTTTTTTTGGGTGGGCTTCACACCTAAACCCAGCATTAATATTCATATGACTGGTGCACATTTCAGACTGCAGCTTGTAATACTGGAGCGTTCCATTACTCAAGGTCACTGCAGCCACAATGGACTGTGAACACACACATTCCAGGGTAATGTTTCAACCAACACTATTTTTGTGCAGTTTATTTTCCAATAAAAACTGTACAGTAACATCATAACCAGTAACATCTGCAGTGTCCTGATTGTGTCACTACCATTCACCATTGTGTTACCACCACAGTGAAACTTTCTTTCACCAAACACAAATATGTCACCACAAATAAGTAAATCTGACAGGTTCATATGAAAAAGTGCCATGCATATGTGATACATACATACACACATATGTACACTGTAACACATGCCTCATTGCTTTTATTCATGAAGCAGCTAAGAATACCAGAGAAGATTCTGGATGACTGGCCAGGGTCACATGCTTGCGTTAACTTTACTGCAGGATATCTAATATGAATCAGTCATACGAGTGCATTCCAGGATTAGCCAACGCTTTGAAGGTAGAGAATGACATTGGACATTTATGGCGTCTGTCTCCAACTGACAAGCTCAAGCCACTGGGTGTCGACATCTCTGTCAGCTAGGAAATCAAGGTCTGGGGTCAGCCCTAAATTTGGTACACAACTGCTGTGAGGTCTACGAACAGCACCTCCATGTTGTATTCTTTGGCCTCTCTTTCTTTATCTCTCTCTTCTTCACGCATTTCTGCCTAATGATAGCCGTTTGTAATTCTATTGTTTTGTCCTTACAGACATTCCGAATAAAAAAGTACTAAATATTATTGCGCCATAATGTGCGTATGGCGACCTCGAAAACTTGAAACATTAAATGACCAAAACTGACATTTTTGCCAAGACAACCATGGCAGTCACCAATTATGAGCTTCTTCATTTTCTTTTCAATTAACAGATTAAATTAGCTCACTCATTTTAATAAGATAAGAAATACTATTAATCCCAGATGGGAAATTTGGATCATATCAGAATTACAGGAGAGTCATGAGACATTGAAAAGAGATACAACATTTCAATCCATTTTTAATCTCAAAGCAAAAAGGGATGAAGAGCCCCAGAATGGGGCGACAGACTACTTACAGCACAGGTAATAATGAATATAATACTAATATACTAATAATGAATGATTGTAGAGTTAACATTATCCCAGCTAATTAAAAACAGTGAGTGCTGTCATGTTCATCTCTCAACGTGGTCCTAAACCAAAGTCACACTGGAAGACACAAGTTACTTACTGGCACAACATGGTGGCGTACGTTTTTTTTGTTTGTTTTTTGAGAAACTCTATATATGTCTGACGCGGAAAATAGTTCTGCTTAATTAGTTTGCCAAATGAATGCTTGTAAATCCATTTCCTTTTGTTTTCCATACTATCTTTCTCCTGAGGGCTATCATAACGTAGCAGGGTGTGTTTCATGTGCATAGTAAAACTATAAAATGCAACTTATATTAGAGTTCTGTTACAAGAGACAAGAGCCTTGAAGGTAGAAATCAGGAGAAAAATAATAATTTTAACAGCAATGTGATTTGTGAGGCTACAGAATACCCACTGTGTAACAAATAGTTTTGAATATATATATTTTTATCTTTAGCCTTTGGAGCCGTTCACTACATATAAACAATGGATCATTAAAAAGCATATTTTACAATGACATAAAGCTGTAAATATTATTTGCAGAGCAACCGGATTGTCTTGAGGGTGATGGATGAAACGTAAAGTGAAGCTTTATTTATATAGCACTTTTTAAAAGTTAGACAGGGATAGAGACCTACAGAAAGGCTGCCTATCAAAGTGTGTTTTTAGAAGCCGCTTTAAACAGTCCAAAGACTCAGAGATCTGATGGATTGTGGAAGATGATTCCAGAGGGTTGAGGCTCAAACAGCAAAGGCACGATCACCTTTCGCTTTGCAATTGGAGCGAGGAATGGATAAAAGGCAGAGATTTGAGGAACGGTGTGGTCGAGAAGTGGAATAAATAATAGGGAGATTGGAAATATAACTGGGGGCAAGGTCATGCAGTGCCTTACATGTAATCAGCAGGATGTTTTTCTAGTTTATTCTGAAAGTGTGAATTAAAAGTTCAAGATCTGTAGAAGACAGGATATATCTGATTTTTGCATTTCTAAGATGAAGAAAACAGGACTGGATGAGCTTAGTAACATGGTGGTCTACGCTGATCAAAGATGATACCAAGATTCTTAGCTGTAGAATTGATATATGGGTGAAGTGAACCAATAAACTCATCAACTGTAGTGGCAAAGCCATCAGGTCCAATTAAAATAATTTCTGTTTTGTCAGGTTTTGGTGGAGGAAATTTAGAGATCCAATCTTTGGTGCTGGCTAAGCAATCGTGTAGGGAAGACAGTTGATTCAGGTTAGTGGGTTTGGCAGAGACATAGATCTGTGTATCATTGGCCTAGAAGTGATATGGAAGCGGCTGAACAAATTACCCAAAGGAAGCATGTACAATGAGAAGAGGATTGGTCTAAGGACTGACCCTTGAGGAACTCCACACAGCAGGGGTGTGGAGGAGGACACATGATTAATAATACAAACATTAAAATATCTATTTGTCAAGTACAAAGGAAACCAGTTTAAAGCTGTACCAGGAATGCCAACCCAGTAATGAAATCTATCAAGTAAAATGGTATGATCGACAGTGTCAAATGCAAGTAGGATGAGAATGGATTATCCATTTTCATCAGCATGCATAAGGATGTCATTAGTCACTCTTAGTAATGCGGTTTCAGTGCTATGTTTATGGCGAAAGCCGGATTGAAATTTGTCCAGAGTTTTATGAACCTCTACCAGATTTAGGAGTTGTTCCATAATGTTTTTTTCAAGGATTTGGAGGAAAAAAGGGGTAGTTTGGAGATTGGTCTAACTGGGCAGGGTTGAGAGAAGGTTTTTTAAGAACTTTACAGTAGTCAGGTGTGAATACAGATGTGAGAGAGTAATTGATAATAGAGAGCAGGATGGAACCTAAGACAGGAAAGACAGATATTAGACATTTTGTGGGAACTGTATGACAGCGACTGGAGGAGGGACGCATGCGATCAAGTGTTTGAAAAGATCTGCTGGGAGATAGGAGCAAATTCGGACAGGTTGATGAAACAGTCAGGGAAAATTGGACTGCAGATCATTGATCTTACCAACAACAAAAGATACTAAATGTTAGCAAATGTCATTGGAAGATGAGGCGGGAATGGCAGGAAGAGAGGGTTTTACAAGCTGGTTAATAGTACTAAACCTTGGTTTATGTTTATTACCATTAATCAAGCCAGAGAAGTAGGCAGCTCATGTATGATGTATTGCAGTTTGGCCAGCCATCTTCCCCACCTACCCAAACCAATACACTACCCACCTGTGTAAGGAAAGAAAAATGCAAGGTCTGCGAATTAACTACCGTGAGGCTCATCATTTAATTCAAGAGTAAAATCAAGAGGATTATGTGGTGGTAAAGGGCGCCCAATGAGAGAGGTCCTCTTAACTTTCCTTGGAGTGTCTCTGTCGGACGACTCTTTCACCGTTTTGCCATATGTCGCACTCGATTAAGTGCTAAGGTGCCGCGTGGGAGGATTAATGCATAGGTTTTAGTTGGCTGCCCTCTGCTCCATACCTCCCCCTGATAAGAGAAACCCGAGCTCAGCATACTTCTCGCACAGGGCCAGAGATAGAGAGTGGTGATTACAGCGCTCTGCCAGAGACCCCCCCCCCTCTTCTCTCTCTGTTCATTCAACCATGCTTCACACGCTCCAGAGCGCAGGCTGGGGTCCCATGCCCAAAAGATACTCATTACAAGGTTGGCATGAATCTCACGAATCTCATCGCTCACTCTCACCACCACCACGCTGTGGTATACGCCATGTCAGTGGGGCATATGCAATCTGACAGACCATTATATACCAGACGGAAGTGCAGCTCTGTGTCCTTTTTGTTTGTTACACATTAATCCATTACATAACTGCAATGCATTGTGGCCAGGATTAGTTATTGCTTGTGTCATGTGGCAAGAGTGTGCTGTTATTGCAGATATTTCACTCTGTGTGGTTCCGGAGATTGTCAAGGGAAAGAGTGTGGTTTGAAAAAATGAAATTGGAAGTTTATCAGTACAATAACCACCATTCAACAACCTGCCGTTTTAAGAGTTAGTTAATACTCCCCCCTCCCCCCATTTATCCATTGAGTTTACCACTGCATTGCCGACCATTGCTTCCACATCAAGTCAAGCCATCTGTCCGCGGTGGTCTCAGGAAGGACCTGGTTGTCCTGGTTTGGCCCGAACACCACCACGCCCTCCCCCCCCTCCCCAGAGGAGGGCAGGGTAAATGGGCTCTCACTTGTGATATCCTAAAGTAGCCACCACAGTACTGTCACTTAGCCTGCCCCATTTCGCTGCTTCCCATCCCATAACCTTAGCGACCTCCCTCAATATGTATCCACTTAAAGGCCCCCCCTCTATACTCTACTCTCCCCATTCAATATGCAGTAGCATCTCCTTGACACATGAAGAGGCTTCCTGAGGTCCTCCACAGTGTCTCTGAAGTGCTGCCATTTTCGCTAGCTGCGCTGATTGCCGGCAGCGCCTCGCTGGTGGAGAGAGAGCTTGCACCTGGCGATGTGTGCGTCCGTTCTCTGCCGATATAGGTATTTTTTTACCCTAATGACATGTCATAGCGTTTTTTTTTTCTGAAATTCAGGACATCTGTACTAGGTTTTGGCAGGGGAATAAAGATATGCAGGGCCCTTGCTATCCTGCCGTCTGCGATGACAGTAGGGCTGTGGAAAATAGCACTGTCACAGAAGTGAGGTAGGAGTGCACCCCATCTGAAACTCTATATGAAGGTTTGTGTGTGTGTGTGTGTGTGTGTGTGTGTGTGAAGGTGAAACATAATTGTGAATTGGCAATCCCAAAATGCAGCGAGGAGGAGGAAAGCCTTGGTAGGTTGATTTGAGACCAAAATGGAGCTACACCATCAAACACTAGCTGTTCACTAGCTATGTCACACACCAATACATGGTTGACTGGAATTTGTAAAAAATAAAATAAAATAAAACAGTCCTTTGAGCTGCATAATACAGGATATACTTTTGGTGTATTACAACACAACAATAATACAAACATTATTATAATGTTGGTCTCAAAATATTGCACAGTGATTGACAAAGCATAAATAAAAACAATATGCTTATAAGGATGCTTCTAACTGGTTTTCTCCTTCTCCGCTAATGAGGCCATTAGCACTGTTAATCTTAAATTAACAAGAATAATACCAAAAACCTTAATGTGTTTTTGGAAACAGGTGTATTTCCCAACTGCTTCAGTGCAGTCACTGCCAATACAGTATACTGTGTTTTGGCCTTGCCTTTGTCACCATCATTAATAATCTCTTCCGTTCCGAGCACCTCTTCCCCTGTGACTAGCGAGCGCTCCCATCTGGCAAGGGGCATCATTAAATAAACAGCCCAGAGGTGTCACTGAGGTCTCCAGGCATCTTCTCCAAGCAACGTATTTGACTGCTTCCTAATAAAGTGTACTGCCAACTTAAGCCCCGAAATGTCAGTTTGGAAGGAGGTGAAATAAACAGCATGACATGAACAACAATATATTGTTGAACAACAATATTCAACCATGGCAGGGTCAACACACAAAACTGACCTTGTGCAAACTGAAAAAAAGAACACAGACAGATCAATGACGAGAAGTGGCTGAGATATACTCTAGCGCAAAGACATTTTTTAATGATTATGATAACCCACATTAGCAAACAGGCTGTTTGTTGTTTGTGGAAGATTGTTAAATAAGCTCACAGAGGTCAATGCTGCTGCTGCTGAAGATGAAGGTGCATCTCTCTCCGTCTCTCTCTCTGTCTCTCTCTCGCTCTCTCTCTCTCTCTCTCTCTCTCTCTCTCTCTCTCTCTCTCTCTCTCTCAGTATTATGCAATACATATCATTAACAATATGAATTTCCTATGCATCCACATGCTCCGTTTATCTGTTTCCAATGCTTCTTCTTATTTTCATCAGGAAGAGAGGCTGGTCCTGCCGTCAGCTGTGTGGGAAGCCGCTAATAGAAAAATCGGTACACAGCATTGAGAGTTGGTAGCGTCCTTGCTTATGATGATGATGATTCACATCATTTTGTTTTGCCACAAGCCCACTTAGAATAAATCCTATACGGATAACTCTCTGGAAGACAATGTGTCATACTGTACTGTGTGGAGTATGAGGACAGAGTGAGAGTGAGAGAGTGAGAGATGGATTGTGTACTGTTCTGTTCACTATGTGTAGCAACAGGAGTGATTCATTTCCTAACATAGACATTTTTCTACCCCCTCTGCTTGATAATGACTGGCAGACACCCCCTGTCACAACTGGAAGGTGCTCCGTGTGAGCTTCACACACACCGTCACCCTGTCCACTCTCACCGAGTCAATCACACACATGCACGCTCACTGCAGCCAGAGATGCAAAGATCAGAATGAATCGGAAAAACAACTCACGCACGGCAGGCCACACACACGCACACACAAAAACAAGACATCGTACACAACACCACACAAAGTACAAAACGCATGCACGCATGCACGCACGCACACACACACACGCGCACGCAGACAGTTGCAGACACATCCTTACAGAATCCATAGGAAGAAGGATGCCTGATGGGGTTCATGTTCACGAAGTGTGGGACAGGAGGGGGGCTGACTCGGCTGTGATTCCTTGTTATTGGCACCACAGTGACAGCAGCTCCAAGTCACAGTGCTCCCCTTGTGTTTCTGGAGCTGTTTTTGTCTCTCTCATCTAAATTAGCCTCCTTTCTAACATGGCAGTTTGACGTGGCAGACTGTGAGGTGGATGTGTCAGAAGATGAGCAGTATAACTAAAGGGGACACGTTTGAACAAGGAAGCCATTTTGTGCCAATGAACTGACACACACACACACAGGTCAATTTCTCCAGACCGTGGAATCTCTTCATCTTTCTCAAAAAGGTCAGAGTGATGGATGGAGTGATGTAGCTGTGACTGAAAAAACATGCATGCTCAGCTCAACCCTGACCTGATTTCATTGATTTGGTCGTGACTCAAAGAAAATGTCCTTACTGCAACGCCTGCTCTGCAAGTACCGTGTGAGCATGACAGAGTGGCCGCGCACATATTATGTACATACATGACCGGGAATTTATCCCCAGAATGCAGATCCTTTATCCTTCCCGTTCCAGCTCTTTCCATTTAAAAAAGACGATCTGAATATCAATGCCATCCTAACCACAAAGCCATTGGGTGGGAAACCTTTTCCAAGAATTAGGCCTAGATTATGTGTGCGGGAACATATGGCAACATTGTTATGAATGTGCACTACAATATTTATTTAACCTCATCTTCACCCTAATCCCCTTTCCCCCCATTAAATAATACACTGGTAATTTAATTCATATATTCATAAATGATGACATGGTAAATGATATGGTTTCATTCAAGTACTGCTGAAATGTGTGATTTCATTTCAGCCTTGTTTCCTCGTTTTGTCTCGTCTCTCCGCGCTGTATTTAAAATGCCATCTAGTGCCCATGCACTTCCTAGACACCTGCCGAGAATTACAATGTGCTAATGAAATGCCCTGGTGGGCATCTGAACAAGCTGTTGTGGTGGTGTGGTTTAAGGCAACGCCAGCAGACAACCACAACACGAACGCTTTGGCTGCCACGAAGAGGCATATAGAATACGCCCTCTCTTCTTCAGCGTGAACATGTAACATATATGCGACACCTTTTCAATTTCCTGAGAGGAGAACCTGCCCAGGGAGTGGTGTATAGCCTATATATATTTGGAGTACGAGTGGGCAGAGGCATAATGTAAAACATTATTATGCTATTCATGAAAGGAGAGATTAAAGCAGGGTGAACCAGGACGTCCTGTCGATGGAGGGAGGGGGTGAGGGTGGGGACATGCCGCAACGTGTCCCCGTGATGACCTCATCAGCTGTCACGGCTCCAAGAGAGCGAAAACAAAAAAAACACTGGGAGGCTTCAGAGGAGCTAGAGATGCAAAACGCATGTGTGCGTGCAGCTGCACTCCTTTATCTTCACCGGGACAGATGTGTTCTCTCCGCTGGTCCTTTTATTCGGTAACACTGTCTGGCTATGGCTGCCTTCTCAAGGGTGAAATGGTTTTATGTAACAAAACCGCAGACAGCCAGTGACGTGATGAGTGCCTGTGTCATGGGACGCAGGCCACGTCAGGATGTCATCACTGGCGCAACCTCTTCACGTCCACCTGAAGGCTTACCAGAAGAATCGTGAAATCGTTGTCACATTTGCTGCTTAAACAATCTCACGCTTTACCCAAGTGTTGCACGTTTGGGTGGCGATCAGGCGGACACCTTCCCCATAGCTCTGTCTACTGTCTGCTAAGCAGTTATTCTCATAGACCTGAGCTGCAGTGTAAGAAATTAACAATGAGCAGGCGTCATTCAGGCTATACAATACAATACCTAGGTGGGTGATCATCTCTTTTTTTTAAAATTATATATTTAATTCACATTAAATAATTGTTTCATATTTTTTGTGAGTGTATGATTCTTCTGAAGCAGCAGCCTAGTGTAATTACCGTATTGATCCGAATATAAGACGATTTTTTCCCTTGAAAAATGCCTGAAAATGACGCCTCATCTTATATTCGGGGTCTAAGGTTTTAATGTCTCATCCGAAAGACTGTAAACAAGCATGTACAGTAAATGTAGACGTACATGAATGAGTAAGGGCGTGTTCACACCTGGCGTGTTTTGTGATAGGGAAAAGTTGAGCCGACCGCTTTTTCAACAA
>JAOPJI010000142.1:9828468-9841135 GCA_027122695.1 Merluccius productus
CACACACACACACACACACACACACACACACACACACACACACACACACACACACACACACACACGCACGCACGCACACACTCTCTCTCTCTAATGTTCAAGTGCCTGCTAATTTTTCATGGGGTTAAATAAATACATTTGAGGGGATATGCTGTCTACAATGGTCCCTACCAGAGGGCTAAACCCAGTGTTACACAGAACCTCTTGTGGCCCATGTGTACTGAGAGAGGGGAGATGAGATCACAACATCTAAACCCAGTACAGTGTTACACAGAACCTCTTGTGGTCAGGTGTACTAAAAGAGGCAGATGAGAGCACAAGATCTAAACAAACGGAAAGCTAAACGTCAGCGGCCAGTACAGGTGTATTATCATGTTCTCGGAGGGAGAGACAATGTTAAACACAGCGCAGAGGGGAAAGAATTAAAACAACAGACATCGAGGGGTTTTAGAGAAGTCAGCCTCTATCACGCTGTCCCCTCAAAAGTGTTCTGCTCCAAAATGGCGGCCGGTTTCCTCTCACCTCCTATCTTGGTCACACTGATGTTGGTGACGCTGGTGGTTGTTCGGACGGGGCTAGCCTTACCGTGGGGCTAGCCTTAGCAAAGGATAGCCTGAGCAGGGGGCAAGTTTTAGCAAGGGGCTAGCCTTGGCAAGGGGCTAGCTGTAGCAAGGAGCTAGCTGTAGCAAGAGGCTATAGCCTTAGCAGGGGGGTAGCCTTAGCAAGGGGATAGCCTTAGCAAGGGGCTAGCTTTAGAAAGGGGCGTAGGAGCAAGGAGCGTGGACAGTGGCTGGGTCAGTCCTTCCTGCAGCTTGTAGCATCCTGGAGTCAGTATTTGAGTGTGTGCGGGTGGGACAGAACGCTGGGGTGGGGTTTTATAACCACTCCCTGTTTTGCAATATCACACACGCTCCTTGTGTGGAGATAAAAATCCATCATTTCTTTTTTTTATTGTAAAAAATATTGTCTCATCTGGAGGCGAGCGGTATCACAGCTCGGAGAGTTAGTCTTTAGGAAAAACAGTCTGAGGAGGAGGAGGAGGAAAAAGCGCTCCTCCTCTCCACTACAATTCCATGTCCTGCGCCTCATCTTCGGAGAAGTCTGACATGGAGCTCTCAGACGAGGAGTCTCCTGCTCGCTCCTCCTGCTCCTTCAGCGCCTCCTCTGTAGCATACTTCTGGATGTACTCTAGAGGAGAACAGACCAGGTGGTTATTCCCATAACGCAAAGCTCTTCCCTAGATCCTACCCTAACCACACCAAACCTTTTGTACCAAACATTATGTAACCATCTCCAAATTAATACCGAAACCTAAATGTAACCATATCTAACCTAATCGCTAAACTAATCCATCCTTAACGGCTGGATGTATGCAAACACATGTATGCAAAGATGTGCGGTCCTCTCAGTAGTTGAAAACGCATCGCCCTTCTCTGTGGAGGTTCGTGTCAAGTAATCACTGATTGGTCGAGCAGGGAATGGAGTAGTGTTTCGTTTCGGACAGCCACATACAAGAATAAAATGAATGCAACCGTTTTTCAGCAGTACATTTCAATGATCTTTATCACATGGATATATTGCTTTTTCAACATATTTTCAATTGAGCAGACTCCATTCCATTACCGGATTTGCTCATCAGTTCAGGTACATTGGGGGTCTGAAACACTATACTGGCCCCCTGTGTGCACGTTAATGTGACATGGGACTATATATGCAGGCGGCTCTGCGAAGACCTCCATCGTGTCTAAATTTGGATATTTGCAAACATGCTTTTTGCAGAACTGTAAATCATTTGAAGAACAAGTATGTTTAAGTATTTAAGTATGTGTAAGCCTGAAGAAGGGCTCACCTTTGATCTTGTGTTTGTAGTCCTCAGGCCGGTGCAGGTACATGGCAGCTGCGTCTCCATTCAGGGGGTCGATGGGGTTGGGGTACGCCAGCAGCTGGGGCAGGAACGACTCAAAGATGTTGGTGAGGTCTGTTGGAACAGTATTACATTAAATTTAACAAACACTTCAATATTTCAAAATGACTTACAAGTGAAGCCGAGAACAAATCAAAGCATACAATCAATATTGGAGTAGTGATAAAATACTCCAAGTGTTGCAAGACCTAGTTTCTAAAAAAGCGAGAGCAGAGTAGCTATAGGAATCAGAACACAAGGTTAGCAGATTGTTTTGGGTTACTGGTATAGTACACAAGAGCTGCATCAGTTACACGACACACACACACACAAACAAACACAGCAATAAGTCCAGTTAAAGACTATGTAGCCTCGAGATCCAGTCTGTCTTGTGACACTTTTGTTGTTTAAGACAGTCTGGTGAAAGACCCTAACAATTTGGGCAGGCCAATTGAGGGAGCTAGGTTGGTAAACAGCATTGGGTCAGGGAATGGAAGTATCCTTTTTTCACAAAGTGTTTGCATTAAGTTCATTAAATTGAAACCATTAACAATATTGATGACATCATTGGGGCAGAACATACATCTATTATTACAGGATCACACACATCCCTCTATGACCACTTCTATGTTTAGTCACACCCTCAAATCCTGTTTCACTAGAAAACACATCCCACCACAGACGCCAGAATATACTGCATGGAACTGAACAAAAACCTAACAATGTGCAGTTTTCAGACCCAACACTAGAGGTCTCTCTTGCTGGTTTATGTCAGAACCGAAGTAGGTTGGTATATTAGCAGGTTTGTTTCTCTGTAGATGGAAGAGGGTTTGGGAATTAGGGTTGGCCCGGATACATAATTTCAAGCTTCGTTAGGTTTTCTGAACGAATATTAGAATATTTGTGGTGGGGGGGGGGGGGGGGAGAAAAGTAAATTCATAATGCATATCTGTCCCTGCCTCAATCGGAGAGGGCTGTGCAGAATCGCGTTTTTAATCAACTGATGTTTTTTCCTTTAATTCCTAGTGTTATTTTAATAATGCAAAAAGCTAAACTAATCACAAAAGCAAAGCTAATTAGCCGAAGATAAATCACACAGGCGCTATTGTGGGTGACGGAGCGCCATGAAAGGAAAAAACATTGCTACCTGTTCTATTCATGTTTAATAAATTACCAACCCGTTATTATTAGTAGGTAGAGCTTTTGGGTAACATTTGGCCTTGTTTAAACATTGAAATAGCGGCTAATTATGTTCATTATTAAAACCCTTCTAACACAATTTACCCCCCACCATGCGCCACCATGGAAAACAAAATCCTGGGGAGAACTATACAACATTTTATAAACATTATTAATATTACAACTAGTTAGTTTAAAGTCTGTCTCTTTCTGTCTTGCCGATTCTCACACCGGACGGCAGGTGACAAAGTGTTACCGAATAATTCAGTACCAGTTTAGGTCTATAATCGCGTAAAGAGGACATGGAATGGTCTGCGGCATTAGGGCAATAAAACAAATCTGCCTGTATCTAACGCTCTGGCATTAAGAAAAATGAAAATATGCTCCGATGGTAATGAGGGCGCTGGATTGCATAGGCAGTAGAAGCATTCGAACCGAGATCCAAATACCTAGTTAAGGAACGAATATCCGAATATTCAATTATTCAGGCTCAGCACCAGAATGAACCCACCAACTGGGTTAATTTGCATTTCCGAGTACATTATAGTATTTTACTCTTTTACTCATACACTCTTAAATTGAAAATAACGAGAACAAAAAAAAACAAAGAAAGCAGAAGAAACATCCTGCTGAGCATAAGTACTGACGGAATTGATAGAAATGACTGTTAATTAGTAAGGATGTAACTAAGAAATCGAATGCAGCTCAAACATCCAATAATATTTACTTACTATTATAAGTCATATAGCAGATGATTTAATCAAAAACTAGACTATCCTGCCACCGAATAGATGAATAGATGTAAATACAGCAAACACGAATTGTCCTGTTCCAAAAATTAAATTAAAGCAGTCATTACCTACAAACAGCCCTTTGTGGAAGACAAGTGTCACATGTCTCTACAATGGTAAACTAGTCTGTTGCACACTGCACTCGAACTAATCACCCCCACTCAAAACTCATTCCACTATAATTTATCACCGTAAAAAAGCTGACTCAACAAAAGAAGCTTATATTAACTCATGAAAAGAATATGAGATCATAAACAACATAAGACTGTCGCAAGGAATTATGTTTAACATGGACCTTAAGATGATCTGCTAGTTAGCAAGTATAGATGGTTAGCCTGCTAGTGAGTTAATGTATACAGTATGGTCAGTGTACATACAGTATACAGTGTGGTCCTATAAATCATGCTAATTTCTTAATGTACAGATGGGTTAGATAGGACTTAGTTAGCATGCACTTTGTTAGCATGCTAGCTAGTTAATGTATAGATGTGTAGTTTTGGTTAGCATGCTAGCTAGTTCATTTATAGATGTGGTCTTAGTTAGCATGCTAGCTAGTTAGCACCCATATAGATGCTTGGCAGTATACTGTTGCTTGGATGCCTCAAGTCCAGAATAGGGCTTGTTGTACATCAGAATGCATCATATTGAGTGGACTCAAGAGTCGCAGTAGGCTACTGTAAAATCCTAAATCAGCGAAATATACCGTAACCTAGGCCAATGAAAACTTTGTTTTGCCATGTCTCGCATGAGAAACGCTACACAGTTTCAAACAACATTGTCAAAAAACGACAAATCATGTTATGATTAATTTCTAAACAATTACCAAAGAATATTACTACCACCATAATAACTAACATTACAATGCTCCTATGCTCCCAAAATGGCGGTGGTCATTGCAATGTGACATTGTGATGTACAAGCCCTATATTCAAATGACCTGTATAATTCTAATGGTTGATTATATGCATTATATACATCACATACCGTACAGAGCAGTCCATGTCTGGTTGATGACATCTAGACACACAGTTCCTGAACTGGAAACAACAACATCAATACAACAGGTCACCAACGTGGACTTGTGTTAAGATGGATAGATGAAAAATTACATATTTGGTTTTTATTAAATGGCAAACGAAAATACAAAATGCATATACCAAATGCAGAAAAATGCAGAACTTAAAATTCTACAATGTACACGTTTGCAAATAGTATTATGAAGTATGAAGCATTACATTATAGGTCACCATGGTTAAATCACAAATCAAGAGCATATAGTCCATCGTTTGTGAAACTATTCAGCGATAAGTTACACTACAAATAAGCAGTAAAGGTTCTGATGGTCAGAAGGCCTACTCACGCCTCATCGATGTTGGGATGAAATATTTTATTCATGAACCCTGTGAATAAATTAACACAGGTGAGTCACAGAGGTCATGTTAATAGGCTCCGTCATGCCAAACACACTGGGTAATAAGTTAATAAGGTTGAAAGGTTTATGGTACATGAGGGTCCTACCTATGGATGGGGATTTGAAGGGGTATTTATCCGGCAGGTCCACGCGCACCTTCCACACTCCTTCTTCATACGGTGCTGCAACACAACAACATCAATACTCCTTGTGAGCAAACCATCAAGGAACACTTCATCAAAATGGAAGAAAAGGTGAAGATTTCTGTCACGTACTTCCCGGTGGGCCGTGGAACTTGACCACAAACTCGTTCAGTCCGCTGAGGATGGTGACCTCGTGCTTGCTTTCAATGCTGTGGTGTTGTCAAGGAAACCACAGAAGACAACACAAACAACCCACGCCATTTTTTAACCAAATGGAATTGTATTAGAGCGATGCGGGTCAACCGGGAACAGAAGAATACAGATATGGGTATTAGAATGCAGACAGTGTGAGGAACTCTGTGTCCAAGCCTGATCAGTAGCAAGACTCATGACATACATATCAATAATGCAGAGACCAGGAGTGGACCTACTTGCTTCAACACCAACGACTCTCTGGTTGTCTCAGGTTTTTACAAATCTGTTATGTTGTTTATGTATTTTGCATTATGTGTGGATTCCATGAAGACTAGCTGATTACAGGGTTTTCAGCTAATGTGGATCCTTTAATAAACAAATAAACAAAAGCTGACTCGCTGGTTGTAACTAGATCACAGCTCAGTTCAACACCACCCGACTGTCTGGTCGTAACTAGATCACAGCTCAGTTCAACACCACCCGACTGTCTGGTTGTAACTAGATCACAGCTCAGTTCAACACCATCCGACTGTGTTGGTTTTAAATAGAGCGCCCTTTCCCATTAAGCCCAACGGTTGAGTCATGTGACACAGCAATATTGGTGTCAAAATTCGTAGCACAGGGAAACCTGGTTAGGTCAAGTAACCAGGTTATGGTCGTTGAGGAATTAACACAGCACTCATTATCGCGTTTGTGTGTATTTAATATTGGCTAAGGATCGGGGTACCTAGGTGTCGTAACCAGGTTTCCCTCTGAAGCGAAACCACCGTAGACCTAACTGGATCCCACAATGACCAGCATTAAGGGAGGGAAGGAAGGAAGTTTGGGAAATGTATACGTCGGATGCTGTGGCAATAGTATTACACACGGGCTAATATATTATGGAGGACCAAGTGTAGGCTATATTCTTTCCTCGATTGTTATATTTAATGCTTCAATAATATTTAATATTAACAGCCTAGTCCAGTGTTTTTCAACCGGTGGTTTGTGTACCACTGGTGGTACGCGAGGGTACTGCAGGAGGTACATGGCATTTTATTCTTGAAATAGACCCATTTACAATAACAGCAATAATGATATAGATATTTGAAAAATAAATATATTATAAATATTGTTCAGTAAATATAGTATTATGGCTTGTTAGGATTTCAAAAATAGTGTGGCTTTGCGCATCCCATCATATGTTTGCCATTGATGTTTTGTGTTTTGTGTTGAACACAACTAAACACACTGGGAGCACTGTGTTTCAAACACCACAATAAGCAGCGTTGCTGACCTTTTCTTTCCACTGTTTCCCACTGGCCATGGCCTTCTTGCAGTAATGACCGTGTATAAAGGGGGCGCTAGCACTCTGCAAAGCATTTTTCTGTATTTTTTTCCCCCACCATTTGCATATGAGGTGGTCCCCAGAAAGGTCTTGATGACAAATGAGTGGCACACCTAAAGTCAAAGGTTTGTGAACCACTGGGCTAGTGCACTACACAGGACGTGGTGCCCTACCCCCAACCCCTGCATGTGCACACAGTGCAGCGCGTTTGTTTTTCCTCGATCAGCTGTCACTAAGTCCCGCCCTCTACCATGTTCCGGATGGTAACAGGCCGACCAATCAGATTACAGGACGGCGCTGCAGGACAAAAACAAAACAATTCAGCTCATGCTGTCAGAGCCTTTAATGGAAAACAAACTTGCGTGTTAAAATGTTTCGCTGTTCAATTAAACCACGACGAACCACCTAGATCATGTTGCGTACATTGTCATGTAAATAGTCGGATTGAAAATATCAAATGATATATCCTTTTATGGACTAAATTTGACAAATGGATTTGGATCAAGTATTTCCATTATAATTATTTAATTAACATTAGAGCACATCGACGTTTGGTGTCGGTGAACGTCCTGTTATTTGATTACAAATTAAATCAACATTAAATCAATTACATGTACTCCACGGTTCGACGGCATAAACAGGTCGAAGATTGTGTAACTAAACACACACGACAAAAGACCATTTCTGGGAGAGAAAAAAATACTTTTACGCTGACGCTATTTGTGAATTTGTCAGCGGTGCACACAATGAAAACACAAATACCGCAACAAAAATTAATACATTTCGGACTTTCAATTGATTCTTAGTTTTGCGACCCAAGCCGTGTCAGATAATAATCGCCTTGTCAAATCGCTGTTGTGTGTCGACTCCAAACTAAGGACGACTAACAAGCTAACTTACTGTTAGCTGGCTAATGCTAACGCTGTTGGACGCGAATAGCAGCTTAGTTCCAGAGGTCAGCGTTTACCAACTGCCACGGTTTTAACATGTCACAAATTAAACGACGAAGTGTCCGTTTCTCCCTAATATCGTCATTATCATCAGTTCAATAAACCAGCGGTAGAAGACAAAACCCAGCGTTGGCCGTGGAGGCAGTTGAAACAAATCGGTAGCTTAGTTAGCAAAACAGGTAAATAGTTGGCTTGCTAACGTACTGCGTGATCCGGAGCAGGACGCGGTGTTCAGCCCCACCATCACAGTTTCACCACACAGCCAAACAACACACATCATCATAATATTAACAATATTAATCATAATACAGCTACACAAATACTCGATGCGTTTAAAATCCGCGGATTGTTGCCAACGTTGTAAACAACACCGTCGACCTGGCAGCTGTGAAGCATACAGACACAAAAAAAGTTGGTTTCAAATCAGGGCGATGTTGTCTAGGTTGGAGAAGGATACAGTTTCACCACGTCGGTATCCATTCGCCTCTTGCCCGGACTCGGAGACGACATTTTTGTAATATTTTTTTTTTTTTTTTTTTGTTAAAGTACACCGGGATCGCCTATGGTATTAAAGTACAGTTTCAGCTTGACAACGCAACCACCCTGGAGCAATCCGGTAGCCTTACCAGCGTATCCATAAACGGCCTCTCATAGTCATAAAACCACTCACTTTCTCTTAACGCTGGGTTTTTCTGTGGCGATCTATCACATCCAGAGCCAGAGCCTATCTAGTTCTGTCCTGTCCTGCACAGCCTCAGCCTGCCTGACGTCACCGCCGAGCGACACGGGCGTCAGGAGAGAGGCGGGGCCGAAGCGACGGGCTGAAGTAAACACGAGCATGGGGGCCCTCTGTGTCTTATTTAACACACGAGCATGGGGGCCCTCTGTGTCTTCTTTAAGACACGAGCATGGGGCCCTCTGTGTCTTCTTTAAGACACGAGCATGGGGCCCTCTGTGTCTTCTTTAAGACACAAGCATGGGGGCCCTCTGTGTCTTCTTTAAGACACAAGCATGGGGGCCCTCTGTGTCTTATTTAAGACACAAGCATGGGGGCCCTCTGTGTCTTCTTTAAGACACGAGCATGGGGCCCTCTGTGTCTTCTTTAACACACGAGCATGGGGCCCTCTGTGTCCTTTTTTAAGACACGAGCATGGGGGCCCTATGTGTCTTCTTTAAGACACGAGCATGGGGCCCTCTGTGTCTTCTTTAAGACACGAGCATGGGGGCCCTCTGTGTCTTCTTTAAGACACGAGCATGGGGCCCTCTGTGTCCTCTTTAAGACAATGTCGGTGTGTTTAAGAGGAGGAAACGTGATATAAACTTGGTGTATAACTAGTTGTGAGGTTTAATGTCAGGGACTGTCCACTGTTGCACTTAGTAGTTGGCATATGTTTGTTGACATATAGTTAAATTGTCATTTTGGATTGGGGGGGGGGGTGCTACAAAAGACAAGAGTAACTACATACTTTGGCTTTTAACATATAAGCTATGTAGCAAGTGCTTACCATTTGCTATCCAATAGACAGCCCCCTATCTAGTTGTCATCCTGAATATTTCCGTTGAGGTCTTACTTGCGGGCGTTACCGACCCAGTTTTCGTAACATTCATAATGCTGCAAATGCAAGGGCTTTCATCAGTGGGCTATAGGGCCAATCACCATTGTGTTACCTCAGTCGACGATAGATATGGCATAACACACATTTATTTACAATCTTTGAGATAATTACTTTAATCTCCTTAACACTATTGTACATTGTTATTTGTGATTGTATTAAAGTAACACTTATTCTTTATCTATGTCCTATATGCCTACAGATACTCCCGAGAGTTTTGCACTGTGGACATTGACTAAACCCTGTGTTTGAGATAAGTTAACTAATCAAGCAGAGATCATGTGGAGTCAAATCCAAATATTACATTTCTGATTAAAACAAATCAGAATACCTTATTGCACATATGATGTGAGACATACAGGAATTTAACTGGTTAGCAGACATTCAACATCGGACCAGACGATTTACATGGCAGTATATTATGTAATGTATAATTACCAAATTACCATGTATAAAAACCAAATTATTATAAGGTGCAGCCAGCCATATTGGTATAGATGTAAGTGCAAAACAAAGAAAATATTATTGTTTGTATTGTATGTATGTATGTATGCATGTATGTATGTATGTATGTATGTATGTAAGTATGTATGTATCGTTTGATGAGTGTGAGTGCCTAAGTGCCAGATATCTGCTATCTGTTGCGATATCTGGAATTGAATCAAATATGTTGTGAAAATGTTTGCTCAACCTTTAATGCTTGCAGTTCTTGTCTGCGACGCACCGCCCACCCCAGCTCTGGATTGGTCAGAGCCAGAGCCATAAAAGGACAGAGTTGCGTTAATGGAGGGTCAAAATGCTCGATGGTCACGTGGTTCATGTAGCTCCACCTTATTTGAGAATGAAGAACATGAAGTAACTTACAAGACTAGTGCTGTAATGCCATGGCACTATGGAGTAATGACATTGACTAGTAGGTGTCACTAGTAAGGCGGAGAAGTATAAGGAATATGGGAAAGGATCTTGACATTCATGTTATGAAGGGCCTTTACACAGGTTGGAGGAGGAATTGTACACAATCTCACTTTAAGCTGTCTAGTTTCACATGCTTTATCTTTTTGACTCACCCCCCAGATCCAGAATCAATACCAAATATCTAGACCAAAATATCAATATGTATATTCACTAAGCTTAGCAATGTAGTGATCAGATCCAGAATAAATACTTTATCTAAAATATCAATATGCATATTCACTAAGCTTGGCAATGTAGTGTTGATTTAGTATGGCTTTTGGTGTGCAGGTTACTGGTCTGTTGATGTTAGTAATAATTTCATTAAAGTTCTAGTTACTAGGTGTGTGACTTACTGGGCTGTGGATAAATTCTATTGACTCTATTGAAGTAACTAACAATGCCTTATTTCCCCTTTTATTATAGCAACAGATGTGTGGAAATAGGCATTTATTTGCCAAACAAAAAGTGACAGAATGGTCTCCCCTATTAATCTGTAAGCAAATAAACAATGGATTTATTGACCCTATGATTCAAGCTTTAATACACTCAAATTACAATATGTCTTGGTCTATGCTCATTGCTGTCTTGTCCTTGGACACAGCCTCCACCAAGCCTTGAATCCTATCATGGTTGTCCTTCATGGGGATGCACCAACCGCTCAGAGAATGGAGACACAATGTATTGCTTCCCTGCTGAAAGGGAAGGCAAAAATAAATGATGCAAGTGAGCAGGAGACTCAAATAACCATGTGAGGTAGTGAGGGTGTGGGGGCACAGCATTTCATCTCCATGTCGTCCAACGTGCAGTCATTTCTAGAGCCATGTCCATTAAAGAAACGAGGAGGTCCATTTCTACATCTTCAAACTCTCCCAACACACAATAATGTCACAGCCTAAAAAGCTTCCTTATTCTGCCTTTTAAGATCCTCATGACATCCTCATTTCACCACCAACCCAACACCAAAATAGTCATTTCCAGTGTCTACATAACAAATAGGCTATCCTCCCCCCCACACACACACACACACACTCAAACACATGTTTTAGTGGCATTTGTCTGTACGAATGCACAACCCAAAAACGAAATATCCAACCATATTGACAATATAAATTGACTTGCTCCATGTAACCACCCGTTTCCATTCCTTAAGCCAAGTTCAAATTCAAAAAATACATTGCTAACGGTATTAAATGTGATAACAAGTAACGCTATGCTATTATAGTTCTCAATGTTTGGAGCCCCAGCGATCCGCCATTGCTCTGCACTGCACTGAGTGAACGCAACCCTCCCGCTCTGTACGGTTCTGGGCCAGGGCGCTCCAGCTGACGTGTGACGTCACGAGTGGCAGCAGCAGCAGGTTGTGTGTGTGTACTTATGGTGACGGACCGGAGGCTGAGACACGACCACGACACGCGCCGCGCGGAAGTACTGCCGTAGTGTGTGTGTCTGCGTCTGTGTGTCGCAAGTCGCCATGTCGTCCGTTGAAGGCGTGGGCCGCCGTGGCCCCCATCAGCTCAACCAGTTCGAGAAGCTGTCGTGGAGGCCCTCCGTCCGAGACCCAGGTTGGTGAGTCGCCTTTAACGGCGGCGGCTCGTCGATGCGGTGCTAGTGGTGTATGATGAGGATGAGGATGAGGAGGAGGAGGATGGTGGTGGTGATGATGATGAGGATGATGAGGATGATGCGGCTGCGTTGCGTTTGGTGGCGTGCGACATTTCCCAAGTTTGACCACCCCGCAGCAGCAGCAGCAGCAACAAAAAAAACCAAACAAAAAAAACGACGTAGCTATTGCTACGGAAGCCAAATCATATTATCATCATGAGTTGTTTTGTTGTTCAATTCCGCTGTTAAATCCGTGTGATTTGACATTTCCCCTAAGTTTACAACATTATGTATGGTAATCTACAACACACCGCAGTGCTGCTGACTCGAACCCACGTCCTCATGTCCTCATGTGCTCTCTGTTTGTTGTGCCTGCGGTGACTCCGGGGGCTGCAGGGTCCAAGAAGAGAGTGCGGTGGCTGCAGGCCCGGCGCATCTTCTCCCCGTCCTGCCCCAACCTGAGGATCCCCAACCGCTTCCTGAGAGAAGGTGGGTGGATAGGGTATAGGTGTGACCTTCATCCCCCGAGACACACACACACACACACACACACACACACACACACACACACACACACACACACACACACACACACACAC